>VZTF01008853.1:1335451-1595784 GCA_013397755.1 Cnemophilus loriae
TTTTTGCCAACCTCAATAAATTAAAGATGGTTGGTTTCCGTGAGGAAATAGCCATTTCCTCTTCTTGACGTCCCAAGTCTCAGGGAACTGCACTGCCTTTGGTAGCTTGTTTGAGTGTGCAGAGACAATGCATGGAGCCAGCTGTACCCACGCTGCTGGCAGGGTGGAGCCAACGAGCAGATTGCTCATCCCACTTCTGGGATGCTCCAGACTGGAGCCACACTGTAGTGGTCTGGCTAATGACCAGCGAGGCACAGCACCTGAACTATGATGTTCACATAGACCTTACCTGGAAGAGGAACTGAATAACCAGCCTGAGCTACCGGTGGTAATCTGTGGCAAAACAAAACAGCAACCTTTCTACAGCACTAGGTCCTAAATACACTGGTTAATTTCTATATTTTATAATCCTAAAGTTAGACTAGATATGTTAATGGTTTATAATTGAACTTCAAACTTTTTTTGGTTTTTTTGGGGTGTTACTCACATTAACATATGACTAGAAATTGTTTGTTGTTCAGACCAAATCAAACCTGCACTTGTGCCCAGCAATAGCATTACAAAAACATAGAAATCACAGCCAGGTGAGATACAACACAGTCAAAACAACCCTACCTTACACAGTTAAGCTGGGTAAGGCAGTGGAGTGACATTTAGTGTGGCTCCATTCAGATCTCAGCTCTGCAGACAGTATGTGCATATCCTTGGGTAAGTCACCCACACAAAACTTCACAAGGATTTAAGTACCTAATTCCCAAGAAAGCCCCAGGGCACCTAACTTTCTGTGAGGATTTGGAATTAAATTAAAATGTGTATAAATCCTCCAGGTGCTAAAAATAAGGTAAATTTATTTTCTTCTACTCTATTTCATTGCTTTCCTATCCTCTCATATCCTAACATTTGTAGGACCAGGAAGTTTTGCTCCTTCATGTGGATGGAGTCTTACAGGAGAATCAAACTTTATCTCTGTTTCCTAAGGCTTTATTTCTACTTTGTAAGGCTTGTGGATTTTGTTTGCAAAAAATTATTATTGTCAGTGTTTTACTGACGAATGTGGGTTGCTGTGCCTTACCTGCAATGTGTTCTGACAGCACATCTTTCTCTGCACTGTGGCATAGTTAAGAAATAACTACTCTTTGCCAGTTCTTCTCTAGCCTTGTTTCTCAAGACACAGAAAGTTCCTGTGATCATCTGAAATTTATGTGCCCATCTGCCTTGACTGGCCATTTTCAACAAAATTGGTCACAGACTTGAACGTACGATGTTACTACAAGTTTAATGATAATATAAATGAGGGAGACCAAAAATAATTCTAAGTTATTTCTGAAATTAATTTATCTTTATCTTGAACATTGTCTCAATCGTGTGTCAGGAATCTTAAACACACACCACATTCCTCAGTCAGGAAACCTCATTATGATAGATACTCTACAGATACATGAATGCCCCAGGCATTTAGCAATGTAAATGAAACCAGTCTCACCTTCATGATATCGGAATGTCTCAATCTATTCTATTTTTAGTTAGAACCAGAACTTGCAGATCCTGCTGTTCAAGAACAAACAGAGTGAAAAAACATAAAAATTCTATGAAGAGGTCTGGAGGAAAACAACCAACATTATTAAATTCAGGGGGTTTGAAACAAAAGAAAACCAAAATAGGCTAGGCAAGAAAACCATTTATCTAGGCCAGTCCAATCTTGCTAGAAAGGAAAGGTCCAAAAGGCATTAATTCCACTTCTGTGCTATTATCCCCAAAATGCATCACTGCAATTTGGACATATAAGATGTCTTCAACAAGCTTGGAGAGTAAAATGTTGACAAAGAAATATGTGTTAGTAGTTTGAGCTGCTAGGTCACCCGCGGGACAGCAATAAAAACAACCTGGCTAATATAGCCAAAAAATAAGCGAGTGGTTCAGGCTGTAGTCAGAGCAGGAGAGGAGAAAAGGATCACTAATGTAATGAAGAAGGACAGAAAATGAATACCAGGTTGAGAAGAAGCATGTTGGTGGAATAGGTGTGTCAAGAGGGATAGCTGCATAGTTCATCTAAATGACAATATGAATGTTCTCTCCTCAGGCTGTGTTTCTTTCTGTCTTGTATATTTATTTTTTTGTTGTTGTTGTTCTTGCTTACAGCAAGTAGCTGGAAGGGAAACAGTGCGAACCAATGATTACTATCTCACTAGTCTTTTAAGTCTTCAGACTTGTCCCCTTTCCAGAGGCAACCTAGAAAGAAACAAATAATCACTTTAGGGAATGTGGAAGCATGGTAAAGACAGAGAGAGGAAAAAAATAGGCAGTACAGGGATGAACGTGGTTTTAATTTAAGCCTTGTTATTAGATTGTTTACAAGTTGAAATGTGTTATCTGTGGGGTTGCAGGTGAGCTGCAGCCATTCCCACTGGATTACTGTATTTTCATACATATCTTATTTTAGCTCCATCAAACTATACCGTGATGGCTTTTTAGCCAGAGCTGTGACAACAAGATGTAAACCTGAGAGGAATATTGCAGGAAATGTATTGGTGGTTACACTCAAGAGAAAAGCATGCAGAAACATGGAAATACTGGGATCCAGCAGGACTGGAAGGAGCCTAGAAGACATGCTGGGAAAGTAAAGATGTGCCTCGAACATTAACATCTCTTGACAGTGCCCTGTTCTCAGCAGTTTCACAAGTCAGTGCCCAGAGCAGTCCTTTGGTGGTTTTAGAACTACAGATCTACAATAATTTCAGTGAATCCATACAGGAGCCGAGGACATGGTTGAAGGTATTGTCACATCCAGAATCATAGTCATGGGGAAACTTGGGTTGAAAGAGATCTCTGGAGATATCTAGCTCAACCTTCAACTCCAGAAAAGTTGTCTTCAGCACTGTGGGTGCTAGAACTGGCTCAGGCTGCACATTTATATCAAAAAGAGCAATTGCAGCTGCAGTTTGTCAGGGTCAGGAAACACTGTGATATGTGCTGGACTCAGACGTGCTTTGCACATGATGATGCGTGGCTACAGCACATGCTGACTGTTCCCATACGTTCCTCAAAGAAAATCAGGTGAGTTTTTGTAAGGTTTTTAGTTTCCTCTTGCTAAGGCTGATCAAATTTGGGTGTTTTAAACGTAGCTTCTTTTCTACTCTTCCACTATCGGAGTTAAACATAACAAAAGTCAGGATCCACAATTGTAGCAGTGACGGATTTATTAGGATAATATTGCCCCAAAAGCTGATCACACAAAAGGACCCTCTGGAGAATGAGACAGTTGACTGTAAAAAAGTTTCAGCAGTGACCTAAGATGCTGCAAAAACGAGGGATTCCTTGATAGGCTTTCAAATACTACAAAAAAGGACTGCATACTAGCAGTCTGGAGCCTGAAGAAACATCTGATTTCAGGAAAATTTGTCTTTGATTTGCAGGGTATTTCCTTTTGATAAAGAACTGAAGATTCAGTTTATAAAACCAGAGAGCCAAATCCTAGGATATTCAAAATGTGCTGAATGCTGACTGAACATTATTATAACTTACATAGAAAGAGCAGATTGACTGCCTTTGAAAAATCTCATCTCCAAATCCAACCAGAGTGTTTAATCTACCCCTCAAGACCAACACAAATTCATGTTCAGAAGGATATATTATACTGTCCAATTTTAATTGACCCAGAGTGTGAAATTCAATATTCCTCTGTAGTATTAGCAACTTTCTTCTTAGAAACATTTTCATCACCTTCAGCTCATCTCTATCTGTTCTCCACCCACTTCTAACTGTTTTTTGTTGTCTGCAAAAACCAGGCATTTGAAAACCCTCCACAGGATTTCTTGGAAGACATTAAGTACTATCACAAAAACAAGCTGCACACTGTGCTGAAAAAGGCTGAGATCCAAACAAACACTTTCCTTTCAACATGATACAATGAAAAGAGGTAAAATGTCTAGAGGGAATGACAACATAAAATTACAAAATTTATCTGTACTTGGAAGTTCCACTTCTTTATGTCCTCTCTGATTAGTTAGAAGTAGCTTATAGAAATCTTGCCTAGTAACTTAAGAAGGCAAGATGAGGTTTGACAAATGTTTCTCTTTGGTTCTTGCTTGATTTTAAATTATTGTTCCTAGATTTGCTCTTTTCTTTTTTCTTTTTGGTGTTTTGTCTTTCTCTTTCTTCCACAACAAGACAAAAATCTAAGATCTGAATTGATGCACAATGCCTGCTTTACCTGCCTGCTGAGAACTAGTAACCACACATTGGCAAAATTACATTTACGACTCGGAAGCGAAAAAAAAAAAAAAAAAGGCAGCTCGATATGATGAGTTGGCTTAGGAATATTGGGGAGGACAGAAAAGAAAAAGTCTTTAAAATTGAAATTGCTCACCTGCTGCTGCCTGACAGCCTCAAGCTTTAATGGCAATGACTGCAGACTGCACAAATCCAACGGCAGCAACATCCTGCAAAAGCCTCTGCTAAAAACAGGGAATGTGCAACAAGATATCCCATCCTGCCATTTTTTTTCCAAGGACATATTGGAACTAGAAACACTTCAGAGAGGAGCAGCAATGCTCAGCAAATATACAGAAATTCCCATCGGTGAGGAAAACCTTGGAAATACGAGGACTGTGGAGAGTATGGGGAGTTAGGATGGGAACTAATTGTTCATCTCTTCATGAGTACAAGATAAAAGGTATGCTACATGAAGCTTCTCGTTGGCAAGTTCAAAACAAACAGGAAAAAAAGGAATTTCCTGCCCATAGGATGTAGGAGACTCATAGAACATGAAGCTAAAGGATGTCGTAGATGCTAATAGTTGCATTGAACAATTAAGCAATTAAGCTCATAACAGAGAACCCACTGACTATTATTATTGACCTAGCATTTCAGAGTGCACTGGTGGAAGGGTCATACACGCTTGTGCTGTTCTTAATCTACTCTAGACATTTGCTTGTGACTAAAGCTAGAGACTTGGCTAGAGGGATTTTTTTTTTTTTCTTTTTAATCTGACCCACTGTATCTACTCTTACATTCAAGGAGAGTGGCCACAACTAAGGCAGCACTGGCATTCATCTTCCCTGTGAAAAAATGCCATCAGTGGCAGAAACCACTGCACTGAGAAACTAACAAATAATGAGATTAAAGCCCTCTCCTCCACTTCAGTGAGCTCAACCTAGAGTGAACCTGGTAAGGTTTTTCTCATCACCGGCAAAGCAAGTTCAGAAATTTCTTGCGGCCATGCTTTCGAGTTGGCATGCAATCTCTCTGCTCCCTTTCAAATGACTTTTTAAAACATTTTTTGCAGCCCTTGTTTCCAGTCACTTGGCAACAGGGAACACCAGAGCCGGAGTGAGAAGCTTCAAATGGATTGAGAAGCATGGCTCTTACTGAGATTGCTGGAGAAAGCTTTTTCTCTTTGCTTAGGGTTTTGTTGGGTTTTTTTTCCTCAGGTTGCTGACAGAAAGCAGTGTCTGTAATAATTCTGGGCCTAATTTGATTTTCAAGCTGTTAGAGACCTGGCACAAGCAGAGCAGATTTTGTCAGTGCTGAGGGATTTTAATTTGAGAGAGAAAATTAACTCTGTCTTTTCTTCTTCACTTTCCTGAATGATATTGGAAAATGTGGAGCAAAAGCAAACAAAAACAAAGCCAAAAAATCTCAAAGGCCGACCATGTAGAGGACACTTAGATTTTCAGTTTAACCTGATCACTGGGATTAGCAATTCTTAGGGTGAGACACAAACTGAGGTACCTGAAAAAAAGGGGATTTAGATTTACTTCGGGTTGTTTTTTGCTGAACCCTTCATTATCTCACAAAGATGCTCACAAAGAAGTCATCTGGAACAGAAAATATAAGGTCATCACTCATAACAAGCCATTGCTTAGTGAAAATTAAATAAATACATGAATCCATGCATTTCCAGTTCTGCTACTTCTAAGACCCAGATGCTAAAACCCAGAGCCTTGTAGGTAGCTCTACTTCAGTACCATATAAAAAGTGATGAACTCACAGGCATTACTCAAAGAGATATACTGTGCCTTTGGGTGACTGCGTAAGCTGAAGGTATTGCATTACTGATGTCAGACATGCTGCACAGGAGGGCAAGTGCCGTGGCAAATCCTGCTTTTTGCTGAACATCTTGGTCAGGGCTGAGCTCTGCTCAGAGCTTGCTAAACACCAAACACTGCTATGAAGTTGCTGCGGTGACCACTGCATAAACACCGTCAAACGGGTGGGGTTAAAGACAAACTGCAATGAAAGCATTTCACCCATTAGCTGCAACTCTAGTCTGTATCAGATAATGAGTAGCAAAATAAGGCCTAGGAGGATGTATGCAGAAGGTGAAATAGAAATAAAAGCAGTGTCCTGAGACTGACGAGACCTGGCTCCAGATCCTGGTGCTTCCAAAGGACATTTGCCCGACCATGGACAGGAGGCTTTGCCACCATTTAGCTTTCCTTAGGGTTGGAGGATCCCAGCTCAGGGTGACCCAGGTCAGTTTTTGGGAGGCCAGGCACGGCCAGTCTGTGCCAATGTGTGCTCACTGTACCTCTCCACGTCTCATTTCAAAAAAAGGACAGAGAGTTGTTTCTACTTGCCTAAGTGGCTTGTAAATCGCCTTGAGGACTTTGAAAGTAGCAACAGCAGCAGTTTGGATCCTGAACTTCCACAATTCATCATTCTTGTTGTTCACTGGATTTCCTGGAAGACACTGGATTTTGGGATCCACAAACAGCGCGATGCTGAGAAAGCAGAAGATTGAGCGGTGGAGTCTTTGTTTAACATGCAGGGCCCCTAATTGCTGTAGAAAACAAGATTCTGGACAGCCTTGACATTTTCACTGAATGAACACCTGTGGATGTGTATCTTGCTTACCTCGCTCCATTTCTGGTAATTACCTGCAGGAAGCAGGGAGACAAGGCCCTTTTTCAGACCTCTGAAATTCAGTGAGAAACGGAAAGGGGGAAGATGGGTCCCCATGCACCTGCTTAAAGGAGATAAAGAAATCTTCTACCACGGAGAGAACACACATGGGGGTCCTCTGTACGCTGGCAAGAAGAGGTTGAGAGAAAATCAGTTCTGTGCATTTACCTTTTGGCAGCCTAATAACGGCACATTCAGGAAATATAAAGTGTACAAAAATTTATCTACAGTGAACTTTATCTTCTCCCTCCTTCATTCATTTCTGAATGGAAAGGCAAGGAAAAGGACCATCTGTAGCATGGACCAAATTTGTGACTGGTTTTGTAGAGTGCAAGTCACTACTGAATTAAACATTCCGTTTCTAGTTTAAGCCATGTAAAAATCAGTAACTTCTTTAATACAGTCCTGAGCCAGGAGTGGCTTCCTGAGGAGAAGACTTTTCATCTTGTCTGGTGTTGCAGTTGGCAGAGCAGAGGGTGCAGCATCCTCCTTCCTCATCCCCAGATATTTGCTGGCTGCAGCTCTTTGCCAGTGCAAGACATTCCACTGATTGTTCAAAATCAGATTCCCTTCACCTAAATATGGTATACTGGACATGGTGTGAGTGAAGTGAAATCTAGAATTTCCTGCACTGGGACATGAGCAGATTCCAATTAATTCAAAACTGTGCTGAATTCAAAAGGCAGTTTTGTGGTCTTCATAATTCAGAGAGGTTGTAATGCATACAGAATGCTTGGAAAGCAAAGTAATTGCTTGAAAAAATAATGAATTCTAAATCCAAAGTCAAATTATTAATATATATAACAATACAAATCCCAGTGCAGTCCAAAACATCCAACAAAAGCAATGTGCACACTGAAAGAAAAAGGCAGCCACGTGTGGAAGCAGGCGGGTAACAAACTGCATTTTTCTGCATTGAACCAGAAGGACTAAAAGATCCAAGAATCAACATCCTTACTCTCCCCACTGTTACACACCAGCTAGAGGAAAATAAATCATATGACGATTAATAAAAAAAATTGGCTTTCTAAAGAAAAGACTGATTTCACCCCACATAATTGATTTGGCTTTCACTTTTCTTTCTACCTTCTCTCTTTGAATGAAGTGCCAGAGGCAGTAAACGAGGTGCTTTAATACCAAAATTACTCCGAAAAGTAAGTTTAATCATATACCTTAAGGTTTTTAGAAAAAAAGAGTATATAGAGTATTTTGTCACTTGCAAGGAAGAAAAGTCTCAAGTTGGAATTGCTGAAATTTTTTTGTTAAAAACATCCTTTTTTATTTTTGCAATTTTGTTCTACTTTTGAGGTAGACTCTCCTTCCTGTGGCATGACTTCCCACAGAACAGTTTAAAGATAGGGTAGCACTGCAGTTTAGGCCTCAGCCACAATGTGATGCAAGGACTGGGGTGATGAAATGACCCCCAAGTGGTGCCACATTTTGCCTTGCTCTCCCCAGAGTTCATTTGTTCCCACAGACAGCGAGTGGGAATCCTCCTCAGCACAGAGCACAGCCCACTGCTGCCACAGTGCAGAAGCACAGCCCTGGCTTCTGATCCCCAGTTCAAAGCCTTCTTTAGTCCCACACTTCTGAGACCTCGAGCAGCTGTGTTCAAGACAAAGATAAGGAAGAGGAAACTCAGCTGCCCTTCCAGCTCTCAAAGAGCACTCGAGGACCCAGCTGATGATAAAAATAAAAATAAAAGCAAACCAGCAGATAAAAGCGTAACTCAGAGTTTTGATAGCTGCCAGGAAAGAGCAGTGCAGAGTCCTGATTGCAAAGTGATAGACAGAGGTTTCCATTTCACACATTTCCATTCTAATCTTGCAATTCCAGTCCCACAATGTCAGGACAGATTCCTCATGCAAGCAGGAATGAAAAAGGGACAAAAGAGGAGAAATAACTGCAAAGCCCAGGGTACAAAAAATGGAAAAGGGGAAGGAGGTTTTTCAGTGCTCAGCAATTTGCAGCACAGATAATTTCCATTCTACTAACTGATGTAGAGGCAAAAAGGCAAGATAAATTGGTGGTTTTTGGCGTAGTTTGAGGAAAAGCTCCATCTTAAGGTATGATTGACACCATTTAAATTCCAAGAGTACAAATGCCAAGAAACTCGCAGGACTGTCAGACAATCAGACGCTCCTCTTATGACTCACCCTAATCCTCTGAGACAGCTGCCTGTATCTTGTGAGGAGCCGGGGTCCTTCAGTGAGGAGGATGATGACATAATGAAAACCTTTGTAGCTCTGCTTGTAGGAGCCTTCATAAGAATGCAGGGAATGAGACAATTTAAATTTTAGACTATCCGCATTGAAGGAGCAGGTGTCATGGAGAGCTGTTGCTGACTGAAAAACAAAATCAAGGACAAGGCATGAGGGAAGGCCTGGATCTCTGATTTTCCACAGAAGAAAGAGACAATACAGTGAGAGGTAGAAAGGGGTGTAATGCAAAGAACTGAGCCAGCAGACGTACAAGAAAAAGTTACACCCTAATGTTAAGATCTTTCCCAATGCTTCCTTGTATTTGTAACTATTTGTAAAAAAAGTGAAAAATATAGAATGTACAAGACTTAGAGAGGCTAAAAGCAAAGATAGCAATGCAGATATCAAAAATGATGAAACATGAAAGGGAAAGCACAAGTAACAGGACAGTGGGCACAGCCACAGTTCATTTGAGTTCTGATTTCTCCTCTTCGTGTCCAGCAGAAGATATAGCACACGAGTATCATACTTTGAAAAAGCACCACAGACTCTTTGTTGTTATAGTCTTTAAAAATGCATCTTTAAACTGATGATAGTCTTATGCCAGACTTATTATCATTTCAAGACATCAACTGAACTGGAATAGAAAGCCTTCATTTTCTTAGCAAAACTTTGCACCTCATAAAGGTTTTATCTGTTGCTATGGCAAAGGCTTTACCCAAAGGAGTTACTTGTAGAACACCACGAGAAGGGGGAATTTTTCAGTTCTTTTCACATGCACATTTTTATACCCCAGACATTTTAATTTAATCATATTTTCCTTTCATCCTCCAGACAGTTTCTTTTATTCCTGAGTTAGATGCATGTCTACATCAGCAGCATGGAAGGATCCATTCTTATCATCTTCCCCGCTGTGAATCAAAATCTAGTTTTAATTATAGAATATCAGCTATTTCTCTTTGATGACATTCAAGTGCCTATTCCAAATTGAAAGAGCAATAGAATAACTGCCATGGTATTTTCATACGTAGAGTGATGACCTTTTTAATATGATTTCATGGAAACAATGGAGTTACATTCATCAGGTTATATAGAAACTTGCTGCTTCTTATTTTCTTCGGGCATTCCATTTTCAACTTACAATGACATTTGATAGAAGACATAAAAATGCCAGTAGATTGGTGTTTTTTCAGCCACCTCATCCGACAAGAATTCCCCCTCCCCTCCGCCCCATTTCTTTTTACAGCGCTATGTTGTTCACTCATTTGGGACTACTTCAATTTGCTTATTAAATATGTAAGATCTTCATTATGCAGCCAGGAGCTGAATCATGTAAGATTAACACAAAGCCCTTGTGAGAGGATTTTTTTAAACTTTATTAATATTAATAGTACGGGCAGCTCACGTATTTTTGTACTTTCCAAACCCAAATGTCAATACAGTGGATAAATTGTACTTTTCTTCCTTGCCTTCTTAGCCTTCTTTGAAGAAAGGATGACATTCAACTTAAATAAATACAAAACTTTACACATTTCCAGCTATGTTCTATTTTTACATCCCAAAGAGTCATGGACTCTCTTGCCTGGCCATTGATAAAAGGGGAACTTGAGGAAATGGATAAGAAGCCTAAGGATTTTATTCTTTATAATGGCTTATGCAGTGTCATAAAGCACTCAGTTCTTAATCAAGTAAAAGATTAATAAGAAGTGCAATAAGCAAGAAGGTAGAGAGTGGGAACCTGGATTTGAACCCTTGAGCAGAACTGAAGGAAAATTCAGATGCTCAAGTTGTATCCAAAGCAGGCAGCAGCTGAGGAGGAACATCTTACGTCTAACCAGTAGGCAATAGGAGAGCAGACAGAAACATCTTTTATCCCCCTTCCTGTCAGACAGAAGCCTGAAACATGCTCCTGAAATGTTGCCTTGCAGGATCATTTTTTTCAAAGAGCTTAGCACACCTCAGTCCTTTCTTTCCACACTTAACTGGAGGAGGAAGTATCATGTACTTGCCCTGGAAACACAGACACTTAAGAGATGAAGGTTCACCCAAGAAGTGGTTTCTATTCTGTGCTCTATCTGACAGGACTCGATTTCACATCTCAGAGAAATTCTACAGTGGAACATTTTGACAATTGCCGTGTTGTTACATCGTCCCTTCCCCATCTCCACTTCTGACTTTTGCCGCTGCGTTTTTCTCCTGCTTTGGAAAGCAGTGCCAGCACTTCACCAGCCTTGGGCTGTGCCCCTCGTAGGAGACTGTCCTGAGGACACATTATCGGATTATTTGTTTGTCAACGTATAAACAACCCTGTTGCCACTCTTAAAAAGGATCCTTCTATTCCCTTCTCCAAGATTGTTCCTTCTTTTGCTAGCAGCTACAATACAGCACCACTTGTTATAGCATCTTCTAAAAGCAGGCTCCTTTCTCACAAAATGAGAGAAAACTGTTAATTGTCAGGCAAAATTTGTCTCTCCTCTCACTTCCTGTTTCACACTCAAGTAATGTAAATATTTTTTTCTACACAGAGACAATTTCGACAGGGAAAAACCAAGCTACAGTCTGCTACATGTGTCACTCCAGAGAGAGAATATGGAAAAGCAACAGGTAGAGACAGAAAGAATCTGTCTTCTGCTTATTTCAAGTTTTTTATAAAAGAGAGAAAATCAGCTACAACTTAAAAGAAATCCGTAATATTATTCTAATCTCTGGAGGGCTCATTCAATGTCCACAAGCTATTCTGTGCAACTTCCAGGAAAATTGACAAACATTCAAATATATATTTTAGAACCACAGCCCAGCAAGAGAGAATGAAAACTCACTATGATCTTGTTGGATGGATGACATTGAAGTTGTAAAAGGATAAAAATACTTTGCAGTATTATGGAGCAAATCCTAAACCCATCAGATATATCAGGATGAGACAATTCTCTTTATTCATACAGATACCAGGTGACAGCTTGTGCACAGTTTCTGCATTGAGAAATGAGCACAGTGATTGTCTATTCAGACATGTTCTTTAACAGACAATTCTACCAAATATGGTATTTTTAAATATTGGAGATTTTCTTCTTCCTTCTTTCTTTATTTTTTCTACATCTTTTCTGCAAAAGATTAAAATAACAACAACATCAACAACAAACTTACAAAAAAATTGAGTCAAGAAAAAAATAGTGCGCCTGGAAGAAAGACACTGGAGTTGCAAGGAGGGAGCTCGTCTGCATTTTACTTTCAGTCTCATTCCTCAGGCTGAAGACACTTAAATTTTTGAGGCACTGCTCTAAAGCAAAACAGATTTAAAAATTTATTTGTCTTAATCATGCACAGTGAAATGGAGTTTGAAAGTGGTAACCCACCGGGGCACCTCCTGATTCAGGGTGGCTGCGGCTTTAGCTTGGCATCAGTAAACACTGAGCAGCTCTCTCTTCTATGGTGCCTATAAAAACCTTATATTTGCATATACAAGTAAATTAAACTGTGTTCTGAGAATGACTCAAAGAAAATGAAATCAATCACATTTATAAGCATCTTGTAACCTTTACCCGTTTCTCTGGAGGAGAAATAAAATGAAGACAATTGTACCTTGGTTTCCACAGTGTTGTCGGGGTGTTTGATAGGAATCTGACTGGGAAATGATACCGACAGCAAGATAACAAGAAAACCCATTTATCACTGTGACAGGTGCTCGGTTTCATATGAGTTTAAATTACCAGTGATGGAGTAGGGTTGTCTTTCTCTCATCTCAACCTCATAACCACTGTTTAGACTGAACTAAAGTTGCCATTTCGTAGTAATCAAGTTACATGGAGTCAAATTGTTATTCATGAATTCAAGGAGGTTAAGACTTGAGATTCATTAATGTGATGTTGTCAGCCACAGCGAGCAGGTCCATGGCCTAGAACAGTGTGGTAATTGGTAAATCTGAATGCTGGGTGGTTAATGGCTGTTTATTAGCCTCTAATACATTCTGTGTTATTTAGTCTTACAAGATTTGACACCAGATATTTTTAGTGAGTCACAAAACCCTGACAGTTCACCTTTCTTGTACATCAGTGGACGTGTACCAGAGCTTAACTATGCTATTGAGGAAAAGAAATACAAATCACCACTTCTACTTTCTGCTGTGTAGAGTGATACCCTTTTGGATACCTATGGACTTCAGGAGCTGGTCTGAAACCCAGGGCACCATTTATAGGCAAAGACAATGCCATCTGTGTCATTTCCATGCCTCAATTTCCTTTTTTTTTCTTTTTCCTTAAGAATACTCTACTTCCTTGACTGTTTTTCTAAGGAGAAATCAAAACCAAAAGGAAAAAAACATGCTTATGATTTCTTTGGAACTTGCTCCATCAAGATCAATATTTTCTTTTTACTTCAGAAGCACAAAATTTTACAATGCGACAGTCTGTAGTAGAAATACCCCTTTTCACGTCTCATTTTGATGGTAGGATGGATTGTTAAATATGAAAGTTTGCAAGAGAAAGTCACATTCACAGCATAACACTGGGCTGGGTAGAGAGGCGTGTGTAAGCGTAGGCAGGATTCAGCTGAGTCACCAGGCCCTGCACAGGCTATCAAAGTCCTGTCAACGTTTGGCATCTCCTATAATTCCTGCCCTTAATGTAGTGTGCTGATCTGTGCTTACATTGGCAGGTTTCTCATCATTCAATATAGGATACCAAACCACAGCTCTGAAAATATGGAGTTTTTTTATATAATTCCAACATAATTAACTTATATGTACTTTATTCTTTTTCCACCTTGCCCTTTATCTGATACCCATCCTTCAGGTACCCTCTCTTGAGAAAATTAGAGAGAGGAGGCAAGACTTGAGTTTATTAGGTTAAAAAAGAAAAAAACCTTTCGTTCTCCTGTATAATATCTCTAATTCCTTTATATTTCTTTTCACTTGTTTCAGTTTTAAATCATTCTCTTACACAAGTGAGTAGAAAAATGTATGAGGAATTGTGGTGTGTTGACTGTGGCTGGACACTGGATGCCCACCAAAGCCACTCTACCACTGCCCTCCTCAGCTGAGCAGGGGAGAGAAAATAAAACTAAAACCTGGTGGCTTGAGATAAGGACAGACCTTGGCCATCAGCAAGCCCACCTTGGAGCCATCTGGCATTCACTCCATCAGACATCAGAGAAGATTAAAGCAGTTTCTCACAGAAACAGTAGCTCCCACTACCAAAATCTTTCCACACAAACCCAATACAGGAATAAAATTAAGAACTGTACAGGGCTTTGCAAATCGTTGCTAACACTTTGCTATTTCTGTTGTAAACACTTTGACTGAGACACAGTAGAGTGATATTTTCTTTTATGCATAAGTGTGTCATACCATGACTGAGCAAAACACCAAACGTATTTTCCTTCTCTCCTGGTGCTAAATACTGCCCAAATTTTTTATTAGTTCTGGCATGCATGATCTTCTCTTTCCATTACTTCAGGATATCAAGACCACTCAGCAAATTCTGTGTAGTACCTGGATTCCTACTCTTTACTGGTATCCTGTCTACCTTTGAAATATTAACATGTTTTAAAAGCATTGTGTATCATGCCGGTCACAATGAAAAGTGTGATGGGCATATTAAGCAAGATGAGGTTTGAGTACCTCAGTAACAAAGCTCCCTTCAGCCCAATATTTTCCTTAGTTGTATTTCAGTTTCTCATGCATCTTTCCAGCCTTCTAGTAGTTCTGTTCCTTTTAATCTTAGTCAATCATTTTTTCTTATGGCAAAATATGAAAAGCTTCACAGAAATCTAACTAGGTTGGATCTATGGAAAGTGGCAAGGAGGCTTTTATGGTATAATGCTGTTGAGGTGCTTTTCACCAAAACTCACAGGAGTATTTAGAATCAAACCTAAACCAATCAGAAACTTTCTAGCCTTTATGCTTTATACCCTACTTTGGATTCCTTCTAGTTTCTCAAAAGGATATAAATCTACATTGGGGTCAAGGTTTTGGCAGCATCCACAGAACTACAAGGCGTTGAGAAAAATGAAGCAAATCCAGGCAGTTCCAATTCAAATTGTTTTTCACTTGGAGTCAGGGCTGTTCAGATGCAAACCCAAGTCACAGGTCTATGGGTGTGCATTATCAGCCAGCCTTAACTGAAGGTCTTTCAAGGAAACTCTACAGTATTTATCATAAAGCTCAAAAACCCAAATGTGTGAAAATTAGTTCCCATGTATATTATAAACTCAACTTCTCTTTATAAAGTGTATGTAACAAAGGTATTATGTGTATAGATTAGCTTTTCGAAAATGTGATTGCATCTTGGAAATATGAACTGAGGCTGAGCCTCTGAAAAGACACTGAGATCTTCTTGGCAGGGGTAGTTTTGCTTTTAAATAGCATTCTGTCAAAATAACAACAACAATAAAATAAACAAGCCAGGCTTGATAGGTTTCATATTGTGATGCAGTGTCATGCATATTAATCACCATAATGAAACTTATTCCAAGTAATTCACGTGCTACATAAACAGCTTTGTAAAGTGATGCATTTTAATTGTTAGCAAGAGCATATTGCTCAAATCTGTGATAATTAGAGAAAAAATTGTGTCTTTGTACCATTTTTGTTGGTCTGACTAGTTTTGTTCTTTCCAAATAATTTTAATAAAATCTAAAGATAGACCCTTAGGAAACAGTATGAAAATTCTTCTTTTTTTCTCGGCAAGAAATGGACTTGGAGAAGAATGGTGGTACAACATGACCAAAAGCACACACACCTGATGGGTTAAGCCTCTCTCACATGGTGGGTTATCGAGTCCTCAAAATTATTGCAGCAGTCCCTATTAATTTGTGTACATTGGTGGTACAGATGATGAAAGTGACACAGTCGCTTTCATTATTAAGTTCATTATATGATCTGTAACATTATTAGTAGCAAGACAGCAAGTACAGAAGGCAAGCTGATAATGTAATCAAGCACAAGACACTGAAAAATTGTGAATAATATGCTATTTGCATAAAAAACCCTTCTTATTAAAATCCCAGCCAGGGTAAAGACCTTAAAGGTAAACCCAAAAGTTTTTTCAGTAGAAACTGCGAAGAACTGTAGGAAAGGTGTTTTTCAGAGGCATTTTTGTTGATATGTGATACTAATTAATGAGACTTATTAGTGATTTGTTGTCATTCATAGTGCAATTTCTTCAAGTAGCCCCAGCCAATCAGAATCCTGCTCAGGTAAACTCTTTACCCAACTATAAAGCCCTGTGTTTGCCCCAAATGAATGGTAAGTGAAATTTAATGGGACAAATGCTTAAATTGTTTGCTGAATGGCAATTGCTTTTAATCTGTGCTTCAGGTTAGTGTAGACTAAAAGGTCTTTCTCTTATTGGGATTTTTTTCCCTCCACCCATGGTGGTTTAACCCCAGCTGGCAACTAAGTACCACTCAGCCACTTGTTCACTCCCTTCTCCTTGGTGGGATGGTGGGGAGAATGGGAAAAAAAGTAAAACTTGTCGATTGAGATAAGAACAACTTAATAACTGAAGCAACATAAAAGAAAGAATAAAAACAAAAATAACAATAATGACAATTTAAAAAATAATTGTAATGAAAAGGAGAGAAATAACACCCAAGGAAAAGAAGTGATGCACAATGCAATCACACACTATCCACCGACTGATGCCCAGCCAGTCTCCAGGCAGCAATTGGTGCCACCCCACCAAATTCCCCCAGTTTATATGCTGAACATGATGTTCTGTGGTATGGGACATCCCTTTGGCCAGTTTAGGTCAGGTGTCCCGACCCTGCTCCCTCCCAGCTTTTTGTGCACCTCCTCACAGGCAGATCATGAGACACTGAAAAGTCCTTGACTTAGAGCATGCACTGTTTAGCAACCACTAAAACCTCAGTGTGGTCTCAACATTATTCTCATACTAAATACAAACACAGCGCTGTACCAACTACTGAGAAGAAAACTTTCCAAGCCAAAACCAGGACACCACCTAAGCTTTCTTTTGTGTTATAGATGTTTCTGGAAATTGTATCTTCTAGCTGAATTATACACATTATTTAGAAAGATGATACCATGTGCATGGTTGGAGATTTATTAAAACTGATGTAATATAAATACCAAGACTGCAGTGTGGATTGGTCCAGTCAAATTAATTATGTAAAATGGAACGGTAAAGCAAGATATCCATAAAAGTCAGGTCTTTGCCTTTTGGGCTTTAAACAATTCCTCTGGAAATTCACAAAGAAGGGATTAAAACTTTGATTGACAGGTCACTCTTTACAGATTTTTACGGGTCACTCTTACATCCAGACTTATCCTGACTTTATTCAAGTGTGATGAGTCCTTGTAACTACAGCAATGCAATAACCATACTCCATGAGTTCTGCCAACAACTGATTACTCCAAAGGCAAAAGGACCACTGTGAGCCAACACCCACGAAGATGTTCAGATCCTGGACCTCTGTGAAATGGACCTAGACAACTCTGTTCCCTTCCTGGCATAACTTGCTGCAGCTGTCAGGTATTTGCTATGTTTGTTAACTACTGGTTTTAATCACAGTACAGATTCCATCTCAGTCATCAAAGATAAATGCTGTAACAGTGCACATGTCTAATTCTATCTATAACATCAGGAGCTAAGTTAGGGTCCTTGAGCATGTGATGACAGTTAATTAACTGCGGTCACAGGTGGGTTAATTTTACTGAGAAATCTCAAGCACTGAAGGCCTCTGTAATTTGCTGTATCCCGTTTTCCTCAGGAGAACTGATTCTGAGCTAAACTTCGAAAAATTCATCATAAAAATATTACCATAAGACAAGATAAGAAGCACAAATCCCTCTTCAAGAAAATAAATAAAACATCAGGTTTTATCACACTACTCTAATTAACATGGCAACCATTCTGTTCCTTCCTGGAGCCTCCAGGGCAAATGATGTCAGGTGGTGACATGATGCAAACATCCTGGTGAAAAAGGGAAGCAGCTGGTGTGTGTTGAAAGGGGGAGTTATTTCCTAGCAATGGAGACTCCTCTGGAGCTCATCTCACACCTTGTGCAGATAAATAACTTACGCATGCTGACAATATGTCACCTTTGGAGAAATTACAGTATGTATAGTATGCAAATGATATACAGTCACTGTGCATTTTGATTTCTTCCCATTTGTAGAAATGGAAAAGATATATAAGAGCATAAAGAGAAGCACAGAGGAGTGGGTCGCCACAGGCAGAGAAAGCCTTCATTAGTGAGTGAAGTTCTTGTGTGACAGAGGAAGACACCTCCATTTGATGTTTTGATAATAGAGTTACAGACGTGAGACAGTGTTACACTTCTCTTATCCCAAATCCATATCTGTGCAGCTTAAGAAATAGCTGATAAACACACATGATAAACAAATGGGTGACTGACTACGTGACCTACACTATAAGAAGGGTTAAATAATGGGATCAAACCATCATCTTTGGTCCTTAAAATCTGTGATAGTCTTTTCTGCCTCTTAATGTGATAAAGTCTGTCACATATTCTGAATATGGGGTATCACACACCCCGCAATATGGGTCTTTCCGTCCACTTCCTGACTAAATGGCTGAAATCTATCCCAGGATTTCTCCTCTAAAGCAAGTTCAACAGCCTGCATTTTTTTCCTGTTGAATAGCATCTACAGATGACAGCAACAAGTGAGAACATGTTTTGCCAGCAGAAAAACTTTGGTGTTCACTTGTACAGCTGAAGATCTTCCTCAGCAGAGGTCTAATCCAAATGTTGATGCAACAAGATTCCTTCCCTTGACTTCAGTTCTATCCAGATCATAGGAATTTTCCTAAACTGCTTTGACACCTTTGCCAAGTCATTGGCCAGGGTATATAGCACACAGACCAGAAGGTGGTCCACACCTTCTGGTAAGACTCCTCTGAAGCTTTGAAAAGCTGGAGCATGTGTAGATGGTAAATCCTGAAGTAGCTGTACAAAGCAGTGACAGCTACACATGTGCAGTATTCCCTCACTGATAACAATATTTTGAGATGAACAGCTGGTGACCCGAGCTGGGGCGCATCAGAGGAGTACAGAGCATTCACCACTCAAGGCTGCTCAAAGGAGATGAAAATTCTGAATGTAAAGGCCCCTCTTTGCTCTCCCAGACATTTGCCATTAGACAAGCAGTCACAGGATTCGTCAGCATAGCAACACACTAACAAGGGAGGGCTCCCTCAGCCTGTAGTCCAGGCACGCCACTGCCACCCCACCCCGAGGAAGCACACCGTGGGGATGGACTGAGCCCAGGTCTGGCTGTGCAGGCAGGTCCTGCCACGCAGCCTGGGGCAACCTGTGTATATTAATAACAATGACTGTGCTAAATGACTGCCCTTTCCCAGCTTGTGACCTTGTTTGCTTGGGAACCATCTCAAGAGGTAAGAGATTATAATTAGCAAACAACAGATAATGACAACAATGGTAAGGAAAAGCTTGCTATCCACATTACCAGGAGACAGGCAATGGGATGATAAAAAATCCCTTAAAGTCACTGATGGCCACATAAATTTTTTGCCTTTAGAAAAGAAATTCAAAGAGAAAAGTTAACAACAGGTGAAAGCACAGTTGGATTAGGGGAATGAGTTCAGCTGTAGTGGGGAAAGATTTTAGGATGTGCAACAGACATAAAGAAACACCAACAGACACCTTTAGTGCTGAGAAGGATCTAGCCTCAAAGCGCAAAGCAGAAACTGCAGATTCAATGAGGATTTTTCCAAAAGGCCAGAAGTTTACAACTGTGTCACAAATTGTACACAACAGTCAAGGCACAGATAACAACAAAGAACAAAAGAAAAACAACCCACAGTGCAAATAATTGACAGCTCATGACTGAATCCAATACAAAATGTAGTCAATTAAGGTCTTTGTGATGGCATGCAAGAGTGTTTATCCGATTACAAAGGCAGTCCCAGAGAATTTGTTATTCATTTAGCATCATGGAGTACCTAGCACGGCATCTTGCTAAATGTTTAATTTAAAAGACATTACTCCAGAGTATGTTATGACTCGTTTTACAGATTAAAGAAACATCTCTTAAAATGGAACTTGTTACAGAATCTGTGCTTTCTTCTGATTTCTTCAAAATTGTCAAGACTCTGCATGAAAAGTCGATTTTTGGGAAAAACAGCAGCAGCAGCAGCAGCAGCAAACAACAACTCGTATTAGCATTCTGACTTTGATGGACTATTTAAGGAGCATATGGTCCTGATTGCAAAACGCTTGTTTGAAATTACCTAAAATATTATATTCAGTTACATAGCATAGACGGTAGAAGGGAGAATACTCTTTTTTTTTTCTTTCTTTCTTTCTTTGTTTCTTCAAAGAAAGCAAATCTGGAGCAGATTGTAAATTACACTGAAACTTAATTCATATCCAAAGACTTCTAGTTTGCTGCAAGATATACCATCACACATGTCATATTGACTCTTTGCCATTCTGCTACAGTGCAGATTACTGCCTGAACTGATGCAGAATTAGCAACCAGTGTGCTATCAGCCTAATAAACTGCAGGTTATAGCTACAACTGGCTGTGCTAGCTGTGAATCTCCCAGTGACAGAAAGATTAATCCCAGTTCTTCAAGTACTTATGGTGAACTGCGAACCGTTCTTTTCATCCTTTTGCCCCAAAAATAGTGAGTTCTGAGGTCTTTTGCTTCTTCAGATCCAGAGCAGTAATTTGTCAAGCTTTTCCTGTAATATCAGTAATGTGTAGTCCCTTCACATGTTTGCATACAAGAAGAGGAGTGTAGCCTATGTGCAAATCATTTTTTTGTGTGGAATCAAGCAGGCTGTTTTATTGACAATGGTGTTTTCAGGGCACTTTTAACGATATAGACATGTTTACTTTGAAGAGGAATCTACAAATGGATTTTCAAATGGAACAAGCCAAATGAGAAAACAGCTTCACCACTCAACAAGCATGTGAAAGAAAAAAAAAAAACAACCTAAATTTTGTTACAAAATGAATCATGTATCCCATGCCAGCTGGACCTATTAAATATGTCACGTTCAGCCAGCCCCTGAATGACCTTTGGTAGCAGGAAGATGTTGCCAATATAGCAAGAGGAGAAGGTTTCAGCACTTTTTCATTTCCTGTGTGAAGCCTTGGAGACATTTTTCCAGAACCTGAAATGTTGATAGTGTTTATATGCCTTTTTACTGCTAAGAAAGGAAACATACAAAGTAGAAAACTGGGTTACGTCCTTTTCAACAGTTTATAGTTGCTTTGTGATCTGTCAGAGGTGATGATCTACAGAAGTAGTCCCTTTGTATTTACATTTAGTTGACACTCAAGGCTGTTTGAAATTTGTACACAACTATGTTTTCTCATCATGTTCTTGATGTTAATCAGGGGAAAGAGCAGTAAGATTGAAAAGGTGAAAATTTCACCATTTGAAAAGAAGTTAATTACCAAAAAAAGGAAACAAGAATGTCAAAAATGGCGTAAAATCACTCTTTTCTCCCCCTACTCTCATTTCTCTAAAACTAGAAAAAAATTATCCTTGACTTCTTTTTAGCATTGCTTAACAATTTAAGAATAATTCTGAAACTTCCTAGTGAGACTACTTTTACAACAACAGCACCAAGGACCAGGAGACACAGACTGAAAGCAAGTCCATTAGATTCACTACCTATTTACACTCTGGGACTGTAACTTAACAAAGAAAAATCTTGGTGAAGTTAAAATGGCATCAGAAACCTGCAACATCATTGCAAGTGCAACAAAGAACATCCTGGCATAAAACAACTATAAAGGAAAATAAGAGATCGATAAGTTTTTAGAAGGATGATAGAAGAGCCAATGAAATAATTTGGGCAGAATGATATAAGAGACATTAAAATAGCCTTATTGATGCATGTCTAGGTGCCAATACTGTCATTTAAGGTGTACCTAACTTCAAGCATTCTGATTCTGATCAATATGCTCTCCTTTTTAAAAAAGAGATTAACCACCAGTGATAGATGACTACTTTTTTTCCATTTTCAAGCAGCATTTCCAAGGACGTGATAGAGGTCCCTATTTAATCTTTTGTCAGATTCTCAAAGGCCCCAGAGGACAGTCAATAAATACTTGTCGATAAATACTCTAGAGGCTGGGATATAGTCACATTTAATTTCCCACTGGAAGAACTTCTTGTCCATGTCTTGTCCTGAAATGACAGAGTGAAGTGTGTGGGCTTCCAGAAGTTTGTACGTAAATCAAGCACTGGACACTATGCAGAAGATGTCTTCAGGGCACCCGCAGATGGCTTTGGCTGCAAAACCCTGTGGTTCAAACCCTTCCTGGAATGAGTGATAAATTCCAAGGACCTAGAAGCTCTTGGTTGCAATCTACAAGATGTTTTGCACTCTCTGTCTCTGATCTCAGCTCAAGAATTTGCCATCACAAGAGAACTAAATAAAACCATCTAGTTTTCAAAGAAATGAAGGACAGTTGCACACTGACCAATTTCTTGCTATATTAACTTGTGCTTCTCATTGCTCCTCCCAGCGGTTTCTAAGGTTCTCCACTCAGTGCAAATCAAACACATTTGTGAACTCCTCAGGCTATTCAAGCACACGGAACCAAACAAAACCCCGCTGCTATCACACAGAACAGCAAGCATTTTTATAAGTTTCCCATCCCTGAAAATATCTGATGGAACAAGCGTGTCTCACATAAAATCAAAGCAGAACCGTGTATGCATCTGGCGTGATAGGAAACTTCAAGGTACATGAGGTCCTTGCCACAGGGAATGTGCGCTGCCAGTACTTGTGCTGGTGTCCGACTGTGGACAGGAATTGTTTTGCTCAGTATTTCTTTAATGCTTTTTATGGCACTCAGATGCTGAATGCACTGATCCTTCCACTGCTATCAGTGTTCAAGGAGTTCTAGAAAAATTCTTAGAGAACTGTTCTTGTCACATGAGCATTTAACTTGTGGAATGCTTTATGCTGGCAAAATCCAGGGCTGGTATGAGGCAGTGAATGAGTGCAGCTGGCACCTGGAATATGCTGGAATACCTATCTTAGCATTTTGATGTGCTCAAGCAGCCTCTTCTGGATGTAGATTTGCCTCAAGTTTATAGTAGAAGGCCCAAGGTATTGGCTTAAGGGCACTCTGTGTGCTCAAGCAGCTCCGTGTGGCCAAAGGCATGGGCCAGTCGCCATTGAGAGTGTCCCACCTGTGAAGTGGGTGCACCATCACCTGCCAGGCAGAGACATGGGGCTAGGGCTGGCAACTTGCATGAGCCTCTTTACTGGCACACCTGCCATGCAGACATGTGATTGGAGAGCTCCAAATATCTCTCTCTTTTTTTTTTCTTTTTTTTTTCTTTTTTTTTTCTTTTTTTTTTCTTTTTTTTTTCTTTTTTTTTTCTTTTTTTTTTCTTTTTTTTTTCTTTTTTTTTTCTTTTTTTTTTCTTTTTTTTTTTTTTTTTTTTTTGTGGGTTTTGTTTTGCGGGGTTTTTTTTGTGGTTTTTTTGCACTGCACTTGTTGGTAATATGAAAAACCTGGCAATCCTCTCTTTTATGTACTACTGATTGATGCAGTAATCACAGGCAAGGCTTATGCCAAATGCCAGTGGATAATACACCTAACACGTGTGACCCTTCAGTAAGCAGCCTGAGTTTAGCTGCTGCTTATCTCTGAGATTTCCCAGTGGCACATTTATACCATAAGCAAGGTGTTATCAGGACTTGCTAGGGACCACACAAACGTGTCACTTCTTTGCAAGGATCACAGGAGCCCAGAAAGAGTTTGAAGGAAAGATGATACTGCCATCATTTCTGTTCTATCTAGAAACCATTGTGATTTTCAGTTCCCTTTCCCTTAGGATGCAGCACACGACTGGTTGTGGGATATTTTTGGGAGTGACACAGTGTGATTTAACACGAGAATAACTGAAAGAGGCTTCTGTGGAGGACTGCTCTACCCAGTAATTCTGTTTGGATGGCAGTTGATGGTAGCTACTGGTACTGGGAGATATAATTACACAATAAGTTCACTCTGCAGAACAAATAATAATGCTGAAAACTAACATCAATACATCTCAGCTTTAGGCGCCTGGAAAAAAAATAAGTGGCAGGATGTTTTAGAGTAAGTTTATAAAGAGACAAGTCTTCCAAGGTCAGTCACAGCAGTGTTGTTCTTAAGCAAATGGATTTAAAATTCATGTCTAAAATTAGGATATACTTTACACTGGAATTTGGATTCCAGTAGAGCTGAAAGGATCACCCTGCGAGGTCAGTATTTCTGTTTGCCATGCCTGGGGTCAATAAAGGACATAACTATGGTATTTTGAAACCCCCAAGTTATTACTTCGCTTAAGTCACACATTTATTTTCATTTGGTTCCTTGGTCTGTGATTCATCTCAAATACTCTCATGTAAAAAATGCTTTTCAAAGGATTTTTAAGTGACTTAGTAACAGGTCTCAGAGCACTATGAGTTGGAGAGAATTTATTACACTTAACACAAGCAGAAATTTTGGCAGAATCTGTCAAAAGAGTAAAAGTGATACCCTGTTATGAAAAAATACATGGAGTGAAGGAACTATGAAGTTGCAGAGCACTGCTTCTTCAGGGAAATGACCTGCCTGACCATATTTTGGCTCATTTGTCTATGGTGGTTCTCAGCTGCTGAGCTGCCGTGTTTAGGTAATCTGATATGAAAACATGTCACTGCTGGTCTGGATTTCTAGTCTGGGTAACCTCTGGAATATCATATCAGGAATCAGAAGAGGTTTTTAAAATTCTTTTTAGAGAACTAATTCCCATAAGCTATGAGAACATGTTCTCAATTAAATAAAACAAATAAATTAAAAATTAATTTCTTATTTATTTATGATTATAAGACATCACCAGGACACAGAAAGGAAAAAAAATAGAGAGAAAGCTGTACCATAAAAAAAGGCCAACATAAAAGAATTCTAGACAATAGTCTGATAGTTAGTATGTTAATAAAGTCAAATCATGATTTAAAGTAGCAATTCAGACACCACTTTTAAAGACTGAAGTGTTAGCTGATCATTTCCTCCAGCATCTTCCGTATTACAGGCTAAATAACTTTGACTTGTTTACTTACTCTTGATTTTGAATTTGTGCTTTGGAAGATAGGAGTCAGCTATTGTCTGCATTTCTGCACCAAGGCTGTAATTCTGATTTGATCTACTTTTCAAAAGGTTTCCAGTCTTTTCTTTCCAGGGATGGAGAATTCAACATATCTCTAGATTAATTACTCCAGTTATTAAACTACCTTTTGTCTCAAATAGGCATTATGGCCTCAGTATAAAAGAGTCGAAAGTCTTCAACTTCCTTCCATCACGTACAGTTTTCTGATACAGATCAGCAGTCTGCTTTCAGAAGTCTTTTTGCTTTGCCAGTATTTGTTGACCTTATCCAAATCATAAAACTTCCAAGTCTAAACCCCCAAAACTGTCATGGTTCTCCTGCTCACGTCAGGTCTGCCGTACATAGAAACCTTTCTGTAGGTCAATTTTGACCCTTTCTAGTATCAGTGGAACTCCCCCAACACAAAAGCCACATGCCTCCTGAATGAAAATGGAGCATGCACCAAGACCTTTTTAGTCAGCTGTACCCTGTCAAGCTTTGAACTAACGTGTTGGTTAAATATCAGATCACACCTCCACAGAGAGTTTGTTTCCCAGCAGCCAGTACTCCTTCTCTGAACCAGTGCTTGGTGGTACGTGCACTGCCCTTGGAAGAGCTGTCACGTTAATAAACTGAAATGGAAAAATGGCTGCTCCTCCATCTTTGGTATTCCTTTTGCATTTTTTCAATGTGAAATAAAAATAGCAAGTTTTTTGACCCCTGTACTGAATTAAGACATTAAGACCTAGCAGCAGATCTGAAATATATGGTCCTATTTCCAACCACAGTTTCCGGGATTTCACTCAGCAGTGAGCCAGTGCTGGGGACTCAACTGTGAGACCTGAGCTCCCATTTTCAAGGCAGCATCATTCGATGATCTCATCTGAGAGGCTGAGAAACCTCTGGAAATTACCTTCCATGAGAAAAATAATTTCCAACCAAAAGAGGAAGTGAAAGATGTGAATTATCCTCCATACGTAGTTTTTAATACTGGAATCAAGTTTACACATACAAAAAAACCCCAAAAACAACAATAAAAAAGAAATTGTCCAAAATGTAGGGGTGCTTAATTTTAAATTCAATATTTACTTATCAGAATGGTCTTGTTCATTACCAGGGCTTAATAAACCTACTTAGAGAAGCTCTAAATAACAATTTTTGAAGACTCATTGCCCACATTTATGCTTAACTTTGAAATTTTGCCAAAAGTTAAGATGAAATTATTGAAAAACATGTTTAAAAGAACTTGTCACCAGGGTATAATTTCAAGTCAATAAAGATGCAAACTTTACCTACTTTACTACTGCTTTTGAATTTGTGCTTTGGAGGATCTGAGACAATTGTCCGCATAAAGCATTAAAACATGAATTCAGATCAATTCGTATACATGATGGATTTAAAATACTTAGCAGTATGGAAGATAATGAAAAAAAAAAATAATTTTGCTTTTTTGCCACTGTGATAATTTGATGCATCAGGCACAGCTCATTCTTGTTAGGAAATATTAGATACTACAATAATTTTTGAGCTTGCATAATGAAAGAGGCAAGAGTTTGGGAAAAATACACATGTTGGCTGATAATAGATTCAAGAGCACATTTTTTCCCTTTTTTTCCTCCCCTCCTCTTCTTAAAGAGGATTAATCATACTTTGTCTTGTGCTTAGCAGCCAAAGACAATAATGTGTATAAAATTAAATGGGAATTACTTCAGAATTTTAGATGAAAAATTGTTTTGGGAATAAACTGATAAAAATAAGGTCAGCTGTCTGCACTGATCAGCAATACAAGCAAATCCAGAACCAACAAGCAGTAACCTCAGCAAGACAAATATATTTTTACAAAATTACTGCTTTTCCAAATTTGCAGGGTGAATACTTAATAAAAAGAAGATTTGGGGCTTGTACACGGATTTTAAAAAAAATTAAAATCACTGATTTAATGAGGATTTGGATCACCATCAGTACACAGATAGTCAGAGAATTGAGTGTAGGAGATGAACACGATAATAACAAATGAAGTGTTATTTAAAATTTGGGGTCTTGGCAGGTGGTAGGTAACTGACGCTCCAAGGAGAACTATGGTGCAAGTCAACAATATAACGAGTTTCATTTAGGAGATAAGAGAGGTAACTGGAGAAAGACTGTCTCTACCCAATTCTCCTGACAGCCATCTTCTAACTTTTTAGGATCCTATGCGTCCCTTGGCAATCCCTGACTGCTTCCCAATTCCCACTACTAGAAATCTTTCCTCAGTGTCTAACCTGCATGTAGCTCAATTCAGTACAAGTCTGTGGCTTCGCAACCTATCCTCAGAAATAAGTTTATTGTTTTTGCCTTTTCAGTGATATTTTTCACATTTGGGGAACACCACAGCAAATTCCTATGCATTTTCTTTTTCTGAAGTGAAAATCTCCGTTTTCTCTCATCTTTGCTCATTTTGTAGCACTGTGCATCATTGTCCTCTTCTGGACTGTCCTCATTGTGTACCTACTATGTCAGGATAGCTTGAACAAGGAAGAAGAGCATCATCCCTTTTCCTGTTTTAATGACATATTAAGTGCTTTGCTTCCAAGGGTGTTGAGGTGGAAACAAGCTAAATTCGAATGTGAAAGAGATCTGAGCACTTTTAGAGAGTAATGACTATTCTAGGACTTACCCAAGCCAGTTTAAGTTTTTCAGAGAAATTGCCTCTCTCCCTTCAGTGCTCATTCCAAATTATTCTACACCTGCAGAATTTATTAAAATCTTTCAATTGATTTTGAGGGGCTTTAGAATACTTTCTTCACCCCCTCTCACAGTAGCTGATGGTGGTTGTGAGTGATTAGGGAAGAAGTACTAATGAAACTCTTCTATTTCTATAGTTCTTCCATTCCAAGTGAAGGCATTAGATATTTTTGTGCTTGAACAAGATGAAGACCATTTGAAATATATTGGTGATTTATACAAAGCCCTCTTCCCATTGAAATCACCTCAAACTGTACTATTTTTCACATCTACATTATCCTTTTATGGACTACACTCGCTGCAAAACTGTGAGAAAACTCTTTGACCTAAATATACATACAGAGCAATGTATCTTTCTAAACAACACAGTGATATGTTACACAAGGCTCCAAAACTAGTTCATATCTGGCTGTGCATGATAACTACAGGTCTGATACAGGGTGTGAAACAAGGAGTTACAAAAGCTCCAAATATTTCATCACTATTTTACAGGGAGGAATTCTCCAGAGACATTTTTCCTTGTAGGTATAACTAAAAATGTCCTATTTTCGGTTAGGAAATTTTTTTAGCAGTCCTATCCAGCTTCTACTGACATTAGTGGCAGTTTTTGTACTTGTTTCTGTGGGACCTGGACAGTAATTTCACTGTTAATCCCTATGAACACATCCAGCATATCTCAGGTAAGCCCTTTTGCTCTTAGAAATGCGACTCTAATCCAAATTTTGGGCCTAACAAGGGGCTCATAGAAGTCACGGTAAAAGTAATTACTGGGGGATCCAATTCTTTGTTCATGAAGGAAGTGTCAGACAGCTGGTAATCTGTGTTTAACTTGTCTTGATGGAAGAAAATGCAACCTCACATAGCAGCTGGAATGAGCATCCTGTCGCTCGTATATTCTGCCAGTAGACAGACAGGCTCCCAGCCATAGATGATCACAATAGGATAAAAGCAAATCTTTCTTATCTCACCTCAAGCATCATGGTTTTGATACTCACTTTTGATTTTTTTTTCCCCCCAAGTCACAACTAGTCATTCTCATGACACTGATTGTAAAAGGAGTAATTGATTTTGGTAGTTTTTAAAAACATTTTTGTCCTTTTGTAAACCATGCCGATATAATAACCAAGAGATCAACAAAATATCAACCTGCTGCACAGAGAAGCCTCTTACCTCTCTGCTACACACTGAGACAGCAGCTGAACAGTCATCAAAGATGCACAGGCACACTGAATATTGCAATTATCACTAGAACAAAAATAAAACTCTGCAGGTGAAGGGTAAACAATGTGATAGTCAAGTTGACCAGGAGAGATATTTTCTGATCTGAAACAAGTTATTTAAAATTAGTAAAAACTAACATTCCTCTTATTTCTGTATTTTGTGGCCAAGAAGGACAGGATTCAAGATTCAGCTTTTGAAAGGTTCAAGTTCAAGAGAATACATGGCTCTGTCACAATGCTCCCCAAACCATGGATTTGTAAGTGTTTGACCCTTGATACTATCAGTATTTGCAAAAAGGGAAAAGCAACATACTACATTTGTGTAGGAAGGGAAACAGGTATGCAGTAACACAGTGGCTGGCATGAGGTCTTTGGGATGTCCTTCAAATTTACTCTGCTATATTTCATCCTGTTGCCCCTCAAATTCCATGCACGTTGCTGATTTTACTACACAAAAACGTTCTTTTCAGCTGAAATATAATAGTGTGAAAAAAATTATCGCCTTGGCTCACAAACAAGCAAACACAGAAATCTAGAATGTTTTTGTTGGAAAGTAAGAGTTAGTCAGCTATATAGGGACTAAAAAAAAAATAAAAACCAAAAATCAGAACTTAAAAAAGCAAACACCTTTTTGTTTATTTCCTCTGACTAAATGCTATTTTTGCAGATTAGTGGTTACCCAGATATACAAAAAAAAATTTCTCCAAAGTGTAATGCAGTCAAAATAATGGGAGAGAGGCCAGGAAAACAGCCACAAAAACCCCCTTACTTCTTTTATAGTATTTTCCCTCTCTGAAGCCCAGACAAGACATATGTCTTTTCATTTTGCAGAGTCACAAATCAGATGAATGAAAAATGATTAAAAAACAACTGTGTACCTAGAAGCATATATATCTGCAGTCCCAGCTATACTGGCTTGGGAACTACAGAAAGCTGAGACTATTGTCATAGCAAAGAAAAATCTTCGGATGCACTGGGATTAGTCCAACAGTAAGTGAATGAGAAGTGGGAACGGATAAGGGAAAGCTTTAAATAAAAACAATAACAAGCTAGATTTGTGTCTGTGTAGGCACCTCTCTGGCTCCTCTGTTAAATGCTGACTCCAGTTAAGTGTGAGAGCAGACTCTGGAAAAGAGTGCATGTGGACAGTCACAGAGATCTCTATGGATAAATAGATGAAGGCTTTGAAGGGTTTTGGAAGGGTCACGAAATATTGTATGGCTCATAGGAAGAGGCAGGACTGATAAAACACACTGATGGCTCACTTAGTGGGTTTACAGCCTCCATAAGTTGACATATTGCTATTTTTCCTACTTGAAAGAGATTACATTAAAAGTTTAGTATATTTGTTTATGTATACTCATACCATACAAAGTAATTCAAACTGCACCACATTGCTGAAGCCCCATATTTGTTATTATGTTAGTGAGGCAGAGATGGTGCTGTAGAATAGCATTTTTTTGAGCATAACACTATAATGATTACACTGATTGGATATAACAGCCCACAAATCTGAAGTATGAGAACATCAAATTACCCAGCTCTGCTTTCTTTAATGCAGATCTGGACTAGAGTGGCTCTGCTGTAAGACTTTAAAGGGTACTGCGTGCTTGTAGAGATCAGGTTCTTCTGAGACCTCTTGAAATTTACTCCAAATGTCAGATGTAAATCTGCTATACAATAAAGCCTTGAAGTTAGAAAGCTGGAAAAGTAAAAGGTTTAGAGACACTGCAAGGGCTTTTTTCTTTCTCCATGTAAATCAATACTCTGAATTCAACATCTTTTAGAGAGATATAAATGCAATGCATTACCTAAAGGTGTTTCTTCTTGACAGCTCTTCAATTTTAAAAGTCACAAAGTTGAAAACACTTTTAGTAATGGAAAAAAAGATTTTGTTTTAAAATCCCCAATTTATATGAATGTGATACATTTTTTTGCTATATTTTAAGAAACACTGAAATTTCCCCTGTACTCATGGAACTTTATTATATTATTTGATTGGAGATTGTCTTCTGAATAAAAATATTTTTAAACCACTTCTCTCCATTCTTAGCTATATTTTTTATTAAAAATAAGATATCTGAAAACACTGAAATCTAAATGTATTGGACAAATATGTTCTGTAAAAAACCACTACTGTGTCCACAGAGACATTTTGACAGAAAAATGTTTAATCACAGCTTTATGATCAATGTCTTTAGTACTTAGTATTTAATGCCCACACTCCTTTGTTTGTTTTTTTCTTTGTATTTCTGACATATTTTGAGACTCATATGATTAAATAATTTTAATGAAAACAACTCTGCTCATCCTCAATTTGGGTATCTTGTAATAAGTAGAATCCAGCAACAAGCTCAGTTCTGCCTGGTGTATGAAGTCATGTTTCCCCCCTCATGCACACCCTCCAAACGCTTTGAGAGGAGAAAATTTAGCCTCTTCCTCCTCGTTACTTTCCCCCTTCCAACACTCTCCTCCCTGAAGGCTCCTGCTGTAACACGAGTCACCTAAACATCATTGCAAGTCAGAGAAAACTTTGGTGAACACGGAATAGTTTACACTGACTGAGAATGGCCAGCCAAGTCCCATCAGGTTTGTCAGAAGTTTAGATAAGAATCACAAAAAGCTTGGCTGTTTTCTGGTCGTTTGTGCAGGTACCTGCCTATGATAAATTTCTTCCTACCACGTGAGCTTCACTGCCTCTCCTAAGAGCAGTTTGCTGCACCCAGCCAACTTATTTTAGGCTGAAAAGGTCTGTGGTTGAAGAGGTTAAAAATACGTACCTGACATGATGGCAGGGAGCAAGCTGGAAACAAATTATTATTTTGCCTTTGAGGGTGGAATTTTTCTTGGGACTTCTCTATGAAAAATACATATTTTTAAAACTGTTACTCAAATTTCAGATTTTTTTTCCTCTGTTCTCACTACCAGCCTATTATAATATTTTTGATGCATTTTTATTTCTAAGCTTTTCTAGAACTCTCTCTATGAAATTAAATTTGAACTTTTATCATGTGAGAGGAACATCTGTATAGTTACCCCTCTCAATTTAACTGTATTTGAAAAATGAGTCAGAAATATGGCACTTAGGAGCATATTTTGGGATATATTTCCCAAACAAATAACTGTAGATGTGTCTCCTTTTATATTGATTTTTTTTTTCTTATCAGATTATTCATTTTGCTCAAAACAAGTGCATGGAAATATATGTGATCCTAGTCATAAAATTATCCCTGCCACCCTCCAGTACCGTCCTATTTACTGTCGGGGCACCATGCAGCAGTTACACAGCTGTGCAGCGTGGGGAAGAGGGCAGAATCCAGCCTTTCTGTCACAAACAAATCCCAAGAATGCAGCAGAACCACTGGGGCATGTGGAAAGCAGAAAGAAGAGCAAATCGAGTCTTAAAGCCAGTGGAGGCTATGGATTCTTCCAACATGTTAGGTCCTCCTTCTACTCAGAATCTTTTCAGTGCCTCCCCTTTTAAATGAGTTTGCAAATAGCATTTGATTTCAGTATTATTTCTGTTTGTTCACACTTGTAATAGTCTTAAGAAGGCTTTCAGGGGATTGATGAATAAAGTTTCCAGTTTAGAGTTGAAATTTCCATACATATTAAATGTTTTTTCCTGCCTTTTAGTAGCTAAATGCAGAAGTCAAGATATGTGGCCTTTTATTACCATATTCAGCCTAAATTTTCTATGTTTATTTATATCTTGTAGTTCTGGAAAAGACTGATATAACAACCTGAACCTTGCAAGCTTTTTTGGTCCAGTTGTATGAGCTATAAATCATAAAGCTTGTACTGAAGATTGACTGCTTGTCAAGGGCAGGGACATAGAAACAAACCCAAAAGCAAACCAAAACAAAATATAGAAAGAGTTTTGAAGTCTAAAATTATGCGCCTTTTTGTTATACTGTTAAAAGAAAGATAGAGATGGGTTCATCAGAACAAAAAACCAGCTGCAACAAGGGTTTCTAGCAAGTGAAATCAAAAGTCCTAGTATGACTTGACTAAAGCATATCTTCTTTACCATAGCTTTATTGTTCCCTGGTGCTTATATGAGGTTATTTGACAAAGTGACTAATTTTTAAGGTTCTTTCAAGTTAAACACAATCATTTCATAAAAAGAGGATATATGAAAAAAAAAATACTGAATAACCACATGCAAATGGAATAAGAATGGTTAATTGCTATTCACTATTTCTTTCTTGAGTGATTGTTTGGTTTGTTTGGTTTTTTGTTTTTTTTTTTTTTAATTAGCAATCATTTTTATTTTTTAAATTAACTGAGCTGTTTGTTGGTAAATAGGGTTTCTTTTTTTTTTTTTCCCAGACAAAGGGAACAGCATCACATTTCTGGCTTTCAAAATATTTGATATTTCAAGCTCAACAACATGAAACCAGTTAACACTTCTGCCTTGGCTTTCCTTTTCTTGCTTTTTCACTGTTTTTTGAGTAGATTTCATTCCTTGTGATTTTGGAGAAAAGACAGAAAATGTGACATAAATGCAAATTGAAGACTGAGTTGATAAAAAAAAAATCAATAAAAATCAAACTAGACTTTTATTGCTATTAAAAGAACCCTCACATTTCTCTGATTTCTCATAATCTCTTGGGATCTGGAAACTTTTATGACATTTTTTGGTAGACACTACAGCTGCTTCTTTATACATTATTTTTTAAAGAATCTTTGATACATGTAGCGACACACAGCTGAAACCTTGTATAGTAGAATATCAGTAGCTAGAATAATACTTAGTTTAACTGAGATTTTAGTCAGTAGAAGAGCTACAGTGCCAGGGAATGGGAAAGACCTTCTGTTTCCATGTGTCTATGCTAAATAAAGCTCCCTGTTCACCTAGCAGGCAGTCTGACAGCTTGCTGCCAGTGGTAGGAGAGTATGCAGGAGGTTTCTGCTATAAAATAACATGTTTGAATTGCACACCAAGCCCGCCCTGGGGGCTGGGGGAAGCTGCCAACCCACTGCTAGCACAGGCCACTCAGGCAGCGTCTGTATGTCTGTCTGTCTGTCTGTCCAGAAGACATGGCACAAACCGCATGTCGAGCGTCAGCCTCACCCTTTCCCACAAGTGTTCTTGCAGGGCTCTTGTCCACTCTGCTCACGGACAGAAGCTGCAGGGTCTGGCCCTCCACCAGGGTTTCTGCACGTGGTGGGAGGAGAGCAACGCCCACTGCTGAGAAAGGGGCAAAAAATCTCCTTTCTGGACCTCTTGGTGGGGATTACTCCTGGTTCAGACAGAGGCTACACAAGGGTTGTAAGCAACACCTAACACCAGAGATTTTTAGGTTTAGCAGCCCTTTCGGTGGCCTCTTTTTGCCTATGTGGTGAGAAATGGAGACATTGATGTCTTGTTCTCTTCAGTCTTTTGAAAATGAATATTTTCATTCAGAATCGCCCTCCTTAATCACAACCAATTTCTTTCTCATTTTTGTTACTGTTTACTTTTAAACTGCTGAATTTTTGTGGTTTTTAAACATTATTTTCTACAATAGAGAAGAAATTACTCAATGCATAAAATCCTACAGATTATTAAGATTCCAAAGCAGGATTAGAGAGCACTTGAGTGATACACCGATACACACTTCCCTCTGATACTGGTCAGATATATAGAGATTACTAGGGATCTTCCCTCCCACTCCTCTTAACAAGCCTTAAGAACTTGGATTTCTTGTGACATGCTTCTATCATCTTTTCTTCTTAATGCTCTATGATTCAGCTCTTCTAGCTCTTCTGTGCAAAACCTTAATGGTTTAGCCCTTGAAGTCACTGAGCTCATTGCATACTGCCAAAGAAAGGTGACATGGAAAGGATTTCTACCTCATTACTACGTGGAATACTGGATGGCAAAATATTCTTTTAAAACCCATGCTTAATGTAATCACAAATTTACTCAAAATCACTTGAAACTAATTTAAGTGAGAGATGTCACAAGCTGAAATGTCATTTGTCACAAGTTAATGCTGTGCTATTTCTGGAGAAAACAAATTTAGTAAATAGCCTGATTAAAAAGGATTTGTGAGAATGTAAATAAATGAAGTTCAAATAAATCAGTGATGAGTTTTATATATATAGGCAGTGAGATTTCTCTAGGGCAGGAAGAAAAAGTATCAGCCACGTGGGGAACAAAACCAGAACAGATATTCTGTGTCTGCAGCCCTGATTCCAAGCTGGCTACCAGGCCAAGAGATTGCAGAGAATCATCCAAACAACCTCAAGACACGAATCACACTGAGTTTGGTGCCAGCTGACAGAAAACACGCATTATTTTCAGCCTGTTCAAAGGAAGTTTTCTTCAAGCAAAGGAAGAGTATGAGATACAACTGAACAGACTAATTTATTCTCTAGATCTGCTCTTTTCACAACAAATCTACACTTCCTATATCTGTAGAAATGGTCAGCAAATCTCATGGGAACCATGTTAGCAAAATCCCAAGTGGCAAGAGCCAGCAAGGGAGTTCCTGAAGCTCCCTTTCCTTGCAGCCAAATAAATTAAAATTAAGTTTTCTCAGGGGGATGGACTACATCTGAGAATCAGGTTGTTTGAGGATAAATAGTTTTTTGAATGGTTTTGCTTCTACAGAACCTTTCTTGTTGATAGAGACACCCACTTTCACTGAACAATTTTTGTTTCCTAAGATTTCCGTAAAGAAAAAAGACGAAAAATAACCAGAGATATGTCAACAAAAACCTAATTCTCATTTTCCTATGCTCGTCTCAAGGGAAGAAAAAAAAAATAATCATCTAGTTTTAACTGCAAGTTGTAATCCTTTTATTCCTGTTGTGAAGAACCCAACTTGCTTGTGGCTGCAGTAAAAATTCCACTCAAAGGGACTGATCAAGTGCTTGTGCTAGCAAGCAGCAGAATTTCACCAACTCTAGTTGGTACTAACTGGCAAAGTTCTTATGGTAGTAATGGAATTGTCAAGTTTAAATTATTTCTATGAAAGTTGCTTTATGGATCTGCAGGGGGAAGATATCTGCCCACATCACTTCCCACAGAACAGATTTCAATGAATTCCCAATAGCGTGTCTGATAAATTTCACCTTTTATTTTTGCTTATCTCTGGGGAGGATAGAGTTCCTCAAACACATCCATTATTCAGATTTCTACATTGATTTTTTTTTTGTTTCAGATATTAAGCCTTCGGATTATTATGAGCCATTTGAGCTATGCTATCATTTTTTTCCAAGGGTCAGGGGAAGCACATAGTGCTGTTTCCACTCTCCTTCTTGGGGCATCGGCTTAAAATCCACCTCCGCATATGTGGCTCTGAAATCCTCTTTTTGTGATTGTTCATGCTAGCAAAATTTGAATGGTGTGGTGTTACTAGGTGAGGTGTTACTCCAAGGTGAAGTTCCTATATATAGTAGTAGGGTGAATTCCTTAAATACGTAGGACCTATTTTGTCTCTAGAAGAAAGAGAAAGATACATGGTCCCTTTCCTCAGGGATTTAGAATCATGAGTCTTTTTTTGTCCTATCCGAGCTTAGGCCATGCAGAGCCGTAGCCTAGGTTTGTCCAATCACATCTGCAATGATAAGTAGAGGATATTCAGATTTTGACTCAAATGGTGAATGTGTATGGATTTTTCTTCACCCAGCTTTGTTCTACCTGTAACGATCAGTAAGTTCCCAAGTATCCAATCAACACAAGATAAGATTCTTAGACCATAGCAACAGTGATGTTATTAATTACTTCCATTTAGCAGGCGTGCAGCTCCATCTTGGAGCAGAAGGAGATGCTGCAACCCTCCTTAGCCTGCCAATGGGTGAAATCTGTTTTTGTTGCTGCTTCTGTCATAGAAAGATGAAAGAAAGGCAGAGAATAAGTAGAAGGGAGTGGCTGGTGGCTGGCATCCTTCACTGGAAAGTTACCAAGGGCTATTACACTAGGTGAGTGTCGGATAGAGTGTTGATCCTCAGAGCAAGCCCAAAGCTACACTGTTATGTAATAATAATAATAACAAACAGACCCCACCCCCAGAAAATCCACTGAGTTATAAAAATCCACTGAATTATAAAAATCCACAAAAATTGCTGCCACAGGAAGCTGGAGGCAGAAAGCAATACCAACATCTTCAAAATAAATAAAATAAATCACGGCAAACAGGTCTGCACGGACACCGAAGGGAATAGGCAAGGATGCGCCATCTCGCATTGCTAATCCAGTGACTGCAGATGCAGGGCAGCACGAGGAGAGCCACCCACAGACAGCGCCCAGGCTCGCACTGTCACCCTGACCCCTTCAGTGACAGTCCCAGGCAGGGCAGCCCCTTGGTCAGACTCAGCAGACCACTTATGCTACACAGGGGCTGGGCCCTTTCCCAATTCCTCGGCAGATGTGCATCTTCAGCTGAGAAGTTTCCTGGTCTGAAACCAGCTTGTCGGGTGGACATAGGGATTTCCTCGTGCATGGTGCAGGCTGTGAGCTCCAGGGGCAGCCCTGGGCGTGGATGTGTGGCGCAGCAGCTGCCCGTGGGCGCGTGGGGAGGAACACAATGAGCTGCTCCGCATTTGCTGCCGGGAGCAGCCGCGCTCCGGCACTGACCGCGGGATTGCTCGCTCTGCATTCACACCCCTGCTTACCTCACATTAATCAGTTCCTGCAGCTGACATCCTTGGGCTGCTGCACTGAATAGGAAAGCTATTTGCTTTTTTCTATTTCCTTGCAAAAAGCTCCATCAATGTGGTCTCGCCTAGGGTGCCTACCCGTAGCATAACTGATTCCTCCCTGCCGTGTGAATTACCCCTGTATGTTTATGCCACTAGCAAATTTTAGAAATTAAGTATATGATGCTGATGTTCTTTCCCTTGGATAGAAGTTAGGTGAGATTTCCCAGCTCCTGCCCTCCTGGTGGAGGCAGGGATGTGACAGGTACGATTCCTTTCCCTCCCAGACACTCTGCCCCATGGGACAGGTGGAATGTATTTCTAAATATCCCAGCATATACTGGGAAACATAAGGTGTCCTGGTGGGACACAAGGAAAGCTGAGCATCAGACAAATTAAAGTCACATCATCTCACTCATCACATGAATCTGACCACTGTGAATTTAATGTAATATACTCTGATTTTAGCAACTAAAGGGACACTGGTTTGAAACATCTTTTGTCAGTGGTACGTTGCTCCCAGGCCTGCACACAGCTGCCTGTACTTCCTGCCCTTATACAAAAAAGGACCTGCATGTGTCAGTGAAAGATGGCTGGTGACCCCAGCACTCAAGCTAGACGTAACAGGATTGATAGTCTAAGCTGTCCTGGCATCTGAACACCTCAAAATACAGGAAAAAACTATTTTAGTGTGAGACTACACGAGGACTGGAACAGGTTGCAAAGGGAAGTTATGGAGTCTCCATCCCTGGTGATGATTAGAGAAAACTGGACATGGCTGTGGACAATCTGCCCTAGTTGTCCCTACTTTGATCATGGGGTTTGAATTAGACGATCTCCAGCGATGCCTTCCAATCTCAGCAATGTTGTGATTCTATAAACCTATGTTTAAGGTCATTCTAGTGGTGTAGGATGTGCTGAGTGACATCCAGCCTCTCCTCTAGAGAGATTCTGGTATCCTGCAGGCCCTGTTTCCCCTCATCTCACTGCCCACAGACCCCTGGTATCCTAAAGCAGTCCAAATGACACCTCTGTGTGTGGAAGGCTCAGTTTCACACTCTGCTGAGCCTTCCTCAGGTAGCTTTGAAAGCAGACTTTTAAGGAATCCCACAGGAACTTGAAGGAGCTCTGGGTGTAAGAGGCCACTTGGGAAAGGATGTGAGGGTTATGGAAGCTCTTGTCAAACAGATTTGGCAAATCTAATTACTGATACTACTACTAATAGCAGACTGACTCTTGGTAGTTTTTGGATTTGTTTCCTCAGCAACTGAAAATTGCAGAAACATTTATTTAATGACTAAACTGGGGATTAGCCTCAAAAAAAGAAAAAAAGTTCTGTACATTTTTCAGGAAAGATTTAAGTAAGTTTCTTAAGATATGTTCATAAACCTTCTAAGTCACATCACCCAATCCTCACAAATTCATGTGGGCTTGAACTTTTACTCAAAATGCCATTGTAAGCAAATATTTCAGGTTTAATGTAGAGAGCAATTATTTTTTAAAAAAAAGCTCCACTGTGCTGATTCCTGATTCCTTACAATTCAAACAAGAGAAACAAAGCCTTGAAGTTAAAGAATTGAATGCAAAGAGCTTGGATGTTGAATCTCAGTGCTCAGTAAATATCATCCCTAAAGAAGTGATATACAGCCAGTAAACCATCCTCCCTTTTCCATTTTCCCCCAAACTTCATGCTTCAATGTCCCTAATTATTTTCATACTGAGTAACTTTGAGAAAACGTCGATCTGTTCACCAGAAGTCCACAAATAGAAGGGAAAATAAAGTCTCATTTTTGGAAAAAAAGTGTTATACATTGTACCCAGCTCTGCAAGATAGCTAATACCAAATGCAGCAGAGAGAATTCAAGCTCCTGTGGAACAATAGGGAAATAGGGGTAAAACTATATTTAACTATACTTATATTCACAGCCTCCTACAACGTGGGAGAAATAATCGCTTATGATCAGGAGAGTAGGCACCGATACCATAGCCTCTTGTTATCCTGCTCCAGGTAAGATAAATAGCAGGCACTGAACACAGCTTGGGTAGGCATAATTTTAACGCTGCAGACAATGAACTACAACCTAGTCTTAGACACACTCCTGCGAACCCTGGCCCCACTACCGGGCTGGGGAGCAGGTGCCCAATGTATTTGCAACAGCTTTCTGTTGGGAAAGCTGCACACACAGTTCCCACACTACTCCATTAGCCCATGATTAAGTGTAAATGGCTATAAGTACCCCATAAGTTTACAGTATATCAAATTTTCTAAATTCTCTGTGGTTAGGCATGAGTGGGATTCTATTAATATTTTAAATCATGCAGGAAAGCATAAAACAGACTCATACACACCGTCTTTAAAACTGAGGGCTCCTGGGATAGAGGGATCATTCTTGCAAGGTATAACAGTGTCTACGGGACTGATTTTTTAGTATACAGGTGTTCTTCTATGAAAGGATCCTGGAGCTTAAAACCAGCAAGGTATTTGCCATTATGTTCCCCTTTCTTTTTGCCCAGCAGCTGTTTGATGGAAAACATTACCAGTACACAAGAAAATGTGAATAGGGGAACATCTTCAATAGTTCAGACCAAAGCCTAGTAGCCAGTCTCTTGTGATGGCTAAAAGGGCATGACTAGTGAAGAATATAAAACTAGACCATGCATGTTCCTTAACCTCCAGCCACTTTTAGCTCGGGGGTCCTCTGGAGACAATTTATTTTGAACCTGGCTGAAAGGAAACTTCTCTAACTCTAGAAATCAATAGAAATTATGGCTAGAATGAAAACTAGCAAAGCTTATGTAGTTCAAAGCTTTCAAATATATATCCATGACATCAGGCATGGTCTGTTAACAGTGATGCCCATAAATAAATGTTCCAAGGTCTTCACTGGAAAATCCACTGACCCAAAAGAAAACCCTAGAGGGTGACAGGTCCAAAAAAAACCCCAAAGCAAAAACTCAAACCACAGCCAAACAAATAAACTAATCTTAAACTCTTAATATATGAGTTCAAATTGGTCAACATAAATATCTGTAAAGCTGTGCTCTACCTAGTGGAGTCATGCATCAGAGGGCAGCCAAAAAACTTGCTCCTTCCCCTGTGAATATTCATCCATAAAATAAATGAGTTTGCTACCTGGGGGCGGTGCTCTGTCCCCATGGTCTTGCAAGATTAGCAAGAAAACTAATTCTGTTTAATTTCTGCAACTGCTGCTCTGTCTTGGGGAAGGGGTTCTGCTTGCTGTCGAGGCTGCAGTTAGAAAGTCTTTATCTCTAAGAGATACTTTTATTATTTTTATTTTTATTTTTTCTGTAAATGTCAGCACACTTGCCAAAAGCCATTACTGTTGCAGAAAAACTCATCTTTAATATCTGCATCTTATTCCTAAAACAGTTTAGCTTTTTATTGCCACTGTTTATAGAAAGCCTACAGTAATATAAATGGCATTCATAAAAGTTGCCAGGTTTTTAGCAGCATGCTGTGCCTTCACAGCAGTTACAACAATTCTGCTGCCACAAAATAGTATCCAATTGCAGTATCTACTGGCAGAAGCACAAATTGTTCTCTTAGGTTGGACATTGCTGGAATAAGATCACATTTGCTAACACCTTTTTTGTTGTTGTTTTCTGGTTTTTGGCAGGATGAAATGTTTCTCTTTCTTTTGCCACATAAAAAGGAAGGATCAGGGACTTGTTTGGGTTTGTGCCCTATTAAGAGAATTATTTTTTTCTTCTTATGATATGAGGCTTAATTATACTTCCCTGCTTGACGCTTGTATTTGAAATTCAGCTTCCCACAACAGTATTTCTCTATGGAAGGTATGTACTGTGTCTAGAGAAATCTGATCTTGTCTAGTTACACTATGCCAAGATTTTGGGCAAAAGTACTCACTCTCAAGCACTCTAAGGGGCTGCCTCTAAATCAGGATTAAGCCCTTTTTCTCTATAAGCCAAACCATATCCAAAGCACCTACCATTCTGCAAAAGTCAGGTGAGAGAGGAATACTGATAAATCCCTGTCCCAGGAGCAAATGCACAGACTAGAAATGAACATCAGCTTTGACCTGGAGAATACCCTTTACTGATTATGCTATGAAACTACGGCCAGACATCCAAAAACTGGAAAACTTCCCTTTGCCAGTGCTCAGTAAAGACTTGCCTGTCTCATGCCCAGTACTTATCTGTTTCTAAGCAGTATGTTGTGGTCTCTAATGTGTATTCAGTGGATATCATAACTGAGTCCACGGCACAAAGGTAATCCCTGGTCAGTTTTGTCTAGGTCTTACCACAAAGCTTTTGAAAACATTCTGTCAGAGTTAGAGCTTTTCTGCATTTCCGACGTCTCTGCCTCTTTCAAGAAAAAGCACCGCTCCTAAAATTTACCAAATCACAGCTGTGATCCATATAAGCAGCCAGAGATGCCCTATTTGAGTACAGCATTGCAAGCTGAACTGAGCTTTCCATTTAGAACCGAGATTAGGGCTTGCTGGGAAAAGATCTCAGTACCTTAAAAAGGACGTGAGTTTTTCCCCGATTCACACTCTGTTTATGATGGCCTGCCTGGCATCTGGCTGCAGCGCAGGATTTCAAATTTGTTTTTCCTCCAGGGAGTCAGAGTACTAATCTACAGTTACACCGGCTTCAGGAATCTAATCATTGTACCATGACCCCAAATGATCTTGTTATGCATTCTGCTTCTGCCCAGTCTATCTTGTGGATTGACAAAAGTTTCTGCAGTCTGGAGATAAGGAATGTGGTCTCATCCGTTTATTCTTACTTTACTAGCCTGGAGACAGCAATATATTCCAGTCATTCAGATGAGAGACTTGCTGATGAGCACGTGGGAATAAATGGGAACCAGTGAATTATGTGCACAGCCACAGTGTGGCTTTAGTGCAGAGTAAAGCACGCCTCCAGAGACGTGCTGCTGACAGAATCAAAAAGGTGAAGATGGGAGCATCAAGCTTCTTGGGACAGTTTGGAGTTAAGTAACAAAAGGCAGTACCATCACTCTCAGTTAGATTTCCAATCAGATTGAAAAAATGCCCTGAAAGCAGAAGATGTTTTACCCACCATTTTTGTTGTTTCATTTCATGGTAGTTTCTTCCTGAAAACTTGGAGGAAACAAGCAAGTTGTGGGCAAAAGAGAAGTCTGCTTGCCCTGACGTCATCGCCTTCTCAAAAATGATGGCTCTGCAGTGAACAGCAACATGTTTAGACATGTTTGGTCCTCAGTGGCATCTCCATCCCAGGCTGGAGAAAAAAATTCTACCATAGCTTTTATGGACACTACACTATAAGAGGCCTAAAGGAGGCAACAATCTGCCTTCCTCTCTTTGCTTACTTAGCATTTCTTCACGTGTTTCATTCAGGTGATCTTACTGAACTATCAGCATATATAAGGACTTACTGCATAAAACTCAGCGAGGAATGAAGGGATAGTCAGAAATTAAACATGATAAATGAGTGGGAAATCAATTTACCTCCCTTGTTTTGAGAGGAATTAACCTATTGCTCTCTGTAGCCCCAATAGGCCAAACAAGAGAACCAGCCACCTGTGCAACAGAACAGCTCTATGCACAGCTCATTGAAGTGATGGCAAGTGGTATCACTTATTTAATGGAGGTGTGTCTCAAATGTCATAGCAAGTCTTTCTCTATCTGCACAGCAATGTTTCCCAAAGTAAGGTCCATTTAGGTAATTTCCAAAGTCACAAAGATGGACAGTTTTCCTTTGGAATTCCCAGTACATTTTTGTGTTGCTTCCCCAAGGACTCCTCACTGCGCTCGCTGCCTTTTCCACTCTGTAATGTTCTCAGGAAAGCAAATCGTCTACCCTGCCCCATATATCTCCCCATTCTTATCCTATTTGCCCACAGATCACCAGGATACAGATTAAAACATGTAGGTGAAGCAGTCTTCAGCTTCACCATGGTACTCCAGGTAATCTAACATATCTTCCGGAGACAAGCCTAATACAGGATGAACTGAGTTACTTTGATTCTTGGTTGGTGCACTGCCAGTGAAATAATTGTCATTTAAAGGTTAATTAAAGAATCTGCCTTTGCAGGTTGTGAGGGAGGCACTTAACAGCAGGAACTGAGCTCAGGAGTTGTCAGTTTGTGTGCATAATACATAACGTTACAGGCACTAAAATTCATATGTCTTCCAGACTCACTTTGATCTCACCCACAGCAGAGCAAATGCCATCCATCCTGGATTTGGTGGAGCTGTTCTGAATTTACATGTTATGCAGTACAGTAGGCCCAGGAAATAAAAATGTTTTGAAGAAACCCATTGCATCATGTCTATTTATCTGCAGCCCCGCACACAGCCTGCTCCTGACATGCAAAAAGTTACACATTTAAGACTTGCCCGACTTACCAATCACTCAGCACTGAAAAATGCATTTCTTGATGACGTTCAGCTCTCAAGACCTGGCCAATGACTGGAGGAGTGAAATACGACATCTCTGAACAATGGTGTTTACCCAGTTGCTGCAGCAAGGAGTAAACTGCTTCCCCAGCCAGCCATGGCTCTCTTCAGCCTTCAACGCCATGGTGAACCTGGACTTCCCACCCACAGAACTTCATTTCATTCCTCCACTGACATAAATCTTTGGAATGCCTCTCTACACTACACCAAGAAGGACAGCATTTTTCCAAGCATTTTTTGCTTGGCCTACAAAACCTCAAGTCCTCAGTCCATGTGGGGCTCAAAGCTTCACTCCATCCTCATTACATAGATACACTGTAAACATTTTCTCCCTTTAGTTTTGACATGTTCTGCTGGAACAATCAAATATCCATGATGATCGTGTTTATTTAACTCACCTAGTTTACGCATTAACAAGAGTCATTTATGTTGCTGCCTATGTTTTGTTTTTCTTAAAAGCTGTTGGTTTGATGAAAGAGATATAATGATGACAGTGGCATCCATCATTTCTTCCTTATTTACATCAAGATTAAAGTAACATCAGTTTAGTGCAGATATTTCACACTGAGAGCACAGAGCTTACCAAAAATTCAGAATACGACAAACCTGCCAAGAGTGGAGAGAGAGAGAGATACAACAGAGAGTTTAAGAGGCGGAATAGGGGCTTGCCTGAGCAGTTGGTACACATCTCCCACCTGACAATGCTTTTAACCAGCATGCTACTGAATGCTTTTCTACCAGCTTTTCGCACTGTGCCTTGTGCTGGCACACACACACACTCAGAGTATTATTCAAGGCTTTTGGCAACCATGTTCTGAACAGGGGGTGGGAGCTGATGCGCAGGTGCAGAATTTTGCACCAGATGCCAGTGTCACCCCTCCCACCGAGGGCAGCTTGCAAATAGGAAAGAAGTAGCTGGAAATGCTGTGGAACAGGGCAACACCAGCAATGTCAACATGCCGCTTGTGTGCGAAAAGAAGAAGGGGGAGCTAGTAAGAAAGCAGAGCTGTTAAGGGATAAGGGAAATAATGTCAATTAAGGGGAGAACAAACTAGATAAAGAGAATCCCAAGAGTCAGTATGAAATAAGGAAGAAGGGAGAAAAAGCAGCAGGCAAGGACGCGTCCCAAAAAAAATGGAAATACAGAGACAACTTTTACGAGGCCTATATCCCTAGGGCAGCCACTCAGGGCTTTTCCCTGCGTAACTTCCACTCTGTGTCCTTCAGTTTGGTTTTCTTTGCACACACTCCATTTGATCTCCAGCATGCTGGAGGCAAGAACTTTTGAAATAAATGTTGTTGGCAATTTGGAAACAAAGATGTGACTCTAATGAGCTACCTGAGATATATTTTTACAAAGTCAAACCTCAAAAGGTTTTATTTATGTGATGAGGAGCAGACAGAGCAGATGTGAAACAGGAAGAATCATAAACAACAACAACAAAAAGAAAGCAAATTAGATGGAAGCACATATTAAAAAATATGTGGTATAATTAGATATATATTTTTAAAAACAGGACAGTCTGTATCTTTCTGATAAATAGATACTGTCTGTTGGGAAAGACTTTCCTGTAACAGCTACCTACTATTTCCTTATTCTTATTTTCCTACTGGGAAGCAGCATCAAGGATGTGATGCCCTTATATTTAGCAAACATTTAACCAATACACGTTTAATCATTTAAGAAAAAGCATCATAAATATAATGCTTTGTGTATGAGAATCATCAGGGAGTAATTAGAACTCTTAATGCCTACAGAATAAATATGACATCCTCCTGTCTCAGAATCACTCTCTAACTCTCCCACAGAGCAGAAATGCAGAGGAAGCAATTAAGCGGGCAAAAAAATAAGAAAATAATTGAAAAGGGTACATTGAGGGGAAACACTTCTGAAGTTCAATCCACACATTTCATTGTACTTTGGGACTCTGAGACCCCCTAGTGAGCAATAGACCTTTTAACATAATTGATTTTATTTCAGTTAAAGTATTCTACTTGGACATCTTTTGACAATAAAGAGATTCATTCTGTGTTTGTCATGGTTATCTCAGCTGATCTAAGAAAATTTAGAGCATGTTCATAAGGGTTTAGTTGTTTATTACAATGACACTCTTGGTGTGCAAACAATTGGGTGCTCACCAGAAGTCACTGGAGAAAACACAAGCTACACAGCACTGATAAGGTGTGCCTGGGACTTACATACAGAGAAAAATGAGTCATTCCAGTTTCATTCACCATGACCAGTAATGTAATTTCTTGTCCTTTGCTGATTTTTAAAGAGAAATTTTACAAGATCAGATGGAATTTACAATAGAAACAAAGTCAACTGCATTTCATCTGGAAAGGGGCACAAAAGTGTCTGGATAATTTCCCGATTGTTCTCTCTTATTTCATTAAATGTAACTAGAAAGCCAAGTTTCATAGCATAATTTTTAAAAGTCACTGTCAACATTCCCCCAGGATTTCTTAAAATCATTTTGGACAAAGAGAGATTATTCTTGCACAAGTCACAGAATGAGATGGCCTTCTCTTGCAGACGCAGTGCATTCCAGATCTCCTTGCCAGTGAGACCAAGTAGCATTACACATGCATCACATCCCGTACAGCACTACAACAGACCGTGAGCGAGTTATGCAAACAGATTATAGGCTGTTACCACACATTTCTTTCTTCACAAAGAATTCATTTCCTCACAAATAATTCAAGAAGTGAATGCTTTGAAGTTGTAGACAGAACATCAAAATGTACCTTAGAAAAACGATAGCATTTTTCAGTTCTGCACCTTATATTTTTGCAATATTTATGTTAAAATATAAACATAATAGACTGAGTGCAAATATGTTCTTTTTACAGATGAAAGTGAATTAGCAACCTCATTATTTTTCTTTAAAAATTAATAATACCAGTTGCTTCTAAAAGGGTCAACAGTATAACCCTTTTTAAGAATTAAGTACAAAATCCTGAAAATTACTTTATCTTAGCTGAAGCTAGAAGAAGCAGATGTGTTGCACACCTACAAACAGCCACATGTTTCAGAAGGCAAGTCAGTGTATTTCCCCTTTCGTGAAGAAAATGAGATATATTTGATCTCCACACATATGTGTGGGATTAGTTAATAAAAAAAAGGGGATGCAGAGAACCAGTGGTGAGGGGTCTTCTACCTGCTGTAACCATAGAGAAATCACTCATCTCTTTCTGTCTTAGTTCCTCAGTGGCGTAAGGCCGCTGTGAGGTTAAAGCTCTTAAAAACCTGAACTCCGGCTTGTTTGCTACAGCGGGCATCCATATTCTTGTAGAGCCTTTAGCAGACCCTATACCATCGAGCAGGAGAGGCTATGACATGGACAACTGGACATTTCAAATAAATTCTCTTCTCTCCTGCAGCCTGATAAGATTTGTTTGATCCTCCCATTCCAGATCTTTAATTTGATGTATCTGCCTGTTCTTTATATTGATGAAAGCAAAAGGAGCTTCAAAGGAAAAATGGGAAAACAAATAGAATAAAGTTATGCCAATCATCCTCTCTACTTTGTAGGAATCTAATTTGTGGCTAAACCTGGTGAAATCACCACTAAAGAAAATACAAAATGATACCTTCTTCTTTTATCAGTGGTCAGATAAAGTGTGGTCTCTGTATCAGGGAGGTTATTTTCTTCAAGTAATCCCTTCACATGGATTCAGCAGACTCAGTGGTCCAGTGTTTACATTTTGCCCTCTCTGACTAAGCAGAGACTGAGCGAAGCTAATGTGCAGTGCTCTGTACTGATGCTAATTTACAGATCTGGTCTAAGAATGAAAGGTTCATTAGAAGGGTTCATTAACTAATCACCACTGTGCTTTAATATAATGTAATGCAGAAAATTGAAAGGATCTATCCGGATTGTTTAATGTAATAATTAACATTCCAGAAGTAACAAACTTCATGTTATTTAAATTCACACATAATTTAAATTTAGGAGAAGCTGTAAACACCCCTTGAGACAGAACTAACAAAGAATCCTATGAATAAGAGAAAAAGAAAGTACAAAGAGATTCAGCTCAAGAAATAATGTCACATGCTGGTAATACACAGAGGAAACTTATCCGCCATGTAAACAGATAGAAGGAAGGAACAATAGGAGTATTCAGCGTTACAGGAGGGTGACCATCCACTGAATCCACAACCCCGTATTGTTACATTGTTTGGGTTCAGGGAAACCTCAGGGTGCAGAGCACTGTACAAATGCTTTCCACAAAAAACAGCATCTTCCGCTTAACCACCTGTCCCACTCCCCCATGCCTTCTGCCTTTCTTGACTCCTTTGCTGCTTACTTCTTTTCTCTATTTCATCCTTATAACCTCAAGCCCAGCAGTGCTGTGTCTACTGAGAACAGCCTGGCAGCAAGACATCTTATAAAACTGCAGACCCAGCTGGTGACCCAGTAAAACATTTGGTACCTGGGAATCTGTATAAACTTTAAGTCAATCAATGACAGTCACGAGAGAAATCAGGCTATAACACACACACACACAAAAGTATAGTTTTGCATTTTCCTTTTCTTTTTACAGGAAAGAAGAGTGATATGAAAGCATTTGGGGGAGGAAAGTGAACATTTGCAATAATATTTTCAGTGTGTTTGCCCTATTTTGAACTCCAAAACTACTGTTGTGAATAGTTTTGAACATCTCAATACTGCATTCTGATCACACTACTTTCCTTTTTTGAAAGGAAATAAAACAAGGAAATTAATTTCACAGGCTGGCAATTTGACCCCAGCTCCATCCCTCCACTTCTTTCTGACATGCTGCATTAACAGCTAAAGCATTCTTGGGCATCTGGTGGTCAAGTGATCCAGGAACCAGAAGCACTTGTTTATTCAAAAAATGTTACCAATACTGTCTGTGCATGTGCTTCTCTAACCATTTTTTTAGCTCTTCGGCCTCTATCAACTAGATTTCACAGCAGGAGTTCGACATGAAAATAAACAGTAACCAGTTAAAGGAACAAGACTCTGTAATTATCTCACAAGAAAAAAACTGTAAAAAATCCCAATCCCTCGAAACTGCACTGTGAATTCAAATGTTATTCATTAATAGCTGGAAAGGAAAACAGATGTTGCAAATAGCCCATGTGCTGAAAAATATTTAATTAGAGCTCAAGACTTACTTGGGACTGCAAAAGTTGTACACCAGAACGAAACTCATGGAAATCTGCCTTTATTGTTTCTGCCCCTTGCTTGGCATACTTGGCAGTTCTGAGATCTGCACTGAGTTAGAGCTTGTTTGTGCTCATCAGCTCTGCTGGGGTAACACAAAGTCACTGTTCAAGCTTCATCAGTTGAGAAGCTCATTACTTCCCATTTCAAATAGATACAGGGCATTTTGTCTCACACATTTGCAAAGAAAAAAAAAAACAAAAACAACCCCTCAAGCAGTTGTTTTAAGAAGATTTCTGCTGTGCGCTAAAATGTGGACAAGCTCAGATTCTATAGATTTTACTTGCAAGGGTAGGAGTCTTAGCACTTAGTTAACTTAGAAGAGGTCTTTACACATTACTGCCCCAGCTGTTTATTACACTGAAGCCCTCAGATCTTCTTTAGGCATTAATTTTTCAGTAGCCCCTTACTGATCAAGCAGAATATTTTCCTAATCAGCATGTGGAGTTCTCTGGGCTATACCTTTCTTTCTCGGACTTGTGAGGCAATCTGTACTCTGCTGAGGAAATTTCTCTCATTTTCTCTTCACCAGTGAGGATAATATGTTCAATACAAAAGGAAAAATGTTGGCACAGGAGAGAATTCATCACATCTCCAGCTTCAAGGACTGCTGATTAGGATATTTACAATTTCACCAGCTGAGCTGATAATTCCTCTGCACTCTTCAATCACGGGGATTTTCTCAAAACTAACTCAATATCTAAATATGTTTAGTGAGATATTTCACGGTCCAAAAATGACACAGAAAGGTAATAATATTCCACTGTTACCAAAAGAAAAAAAAAAAAGAAAAAAAATCAGGTACATATTTTTGACATATGAGCTGTGATTTTCTTGTCCCTTTACAGCTTGAATTTTCAGTATCCTTCCAACAAATGATTTCCCAAATGGAAATTTTACGAATGGTGTAATTCTGAGAATACAGCCATAAATATTTTTTTTCGTTAGAAAGAAATCAGAGTTCAGGCACAGTGTCACTTCCATTTATTTCATTTTGATAGGTAACTGATTACACCACCATCCTTCCAAATTAAATATCTCAATATACTTTCAGAGAGAAGGCTTTTCCCAGTCAGAAAAAGGTTTGCATGCCATCATTGACACCTGTAGGTGGAAAGTATGAAAGATAATCATATCTTATTAATCAGCTGTAGTTTGTCACTGCAAATAGACTAGGGTTCAACACAGGGTTATTTTGGCTCTTTGTTTGTATATGTTTGGGACACATCGTGGTGTTTATTCTTTTTTTTTGTTCTTTTCTTTTTCTTCTTTTTTGTTAACGAGCAAGGAAATACAAATCCTTATTGCATTCTGAGTAGTGCTTAGTGAGAGACATAAAAAGAGAAAACATCTTTTAGCAAGAAGATTACACCGTAGCAAATCCTACAGAGTGTAATAATTCTTGAGATCCTTGGTTACACAGCACAATAAATTAGAGTTTGGAACCTCTGAAAGCTCTTTAACCCCAGACAGGTTTGGGGAGGGGAGCTAGTATATATAATCTTTGAATAGAAGCATTTCTGACATAGTCAATCACACTGTGACATTCATTGAATGATTCCTACGCTTGTTTAATTTGCTGTGCGAGCATATAATTTGGGGAAAGTGGCTTTCACTTGCTTTTCCCCACCCAAAAAATTCAGAAAGGTTAAGAATAGCAGCTATTCATGTCTTGATTTGAAAACATAAAGGACTGTATAATTGCTAGATGACATATGCAGCACAATATTAATTGTCGGACAAATCATCTCCCTGGATGAAAACATAATTCCGAATTGTGTTCTGCCAGGGCGTGAGTTGTCCAAGCCCTCATTTGAAGCCATGCCTTTGATTTTTCTGCTTTCCTCAACTCCATTTAATGTACCTTTGCAACTCAGACTGTGACAAAGAGGTGTGAGAGTTTTCAGTTACATCTGGTGTTTTGTACCCATAATAGGTTGCTTTAGTACCCCATTAGACCCAATGACTTTTGCTTGAAGAATGAGATTGCTCTGAAATAATTCAAAGTGGTGAAGCTACCACCATTCCCTCCCAGAAGGTTCATCCAGTAGTGACTCCAGCAGGCTACATGGTAATGAAGAGCAATCGGAAGTACCAAAACAAAGCATGTCTTCCATTCCCTGAAATCTAGTCCTCCTGTAATCCACTGTAAGTGTTCTTTCTAGTCATGCATACAAAATAAAGACTGCATCATTTACTCCAAGCTTTTCAGAGGGTCTGATCCAAACTGACAGGTTTAGCACAGTATATCAATGGTTTGCCTCCAAATTCCATGGTGCAATGGGGAAATTTGGATACAGATTCTGGACAGAAACTGCACTTTCAACTGTAAGACTGCATCAAAAGATTTGACAGTGCTGCCAAAAATATATAAGCCATGTGGGTTTTCTACTCTTAATCATTCTTTATGTACCTCAAAGGATTGGAACATGAAGTTGGTTAATTAACAGTCCAAAGTCTATACAGTGAGCAAATGTCTCAAATTCAAAATGCAAGCCCAAGATGTGATACCTAGAAGTGCTGGACTTTGCTTCACCTGCCTTATCACCAGAAAACTTAGAAATGCAGTAATTTTTGTCCTATAGAAAATATTTGCCTTTCCAATGGAAAAATGCCTATGAAAGGTTGGCAACACACTCCAGATATATGTCTTGAATTTCACCTCCCTGTTATGTGAATCCATAGTAAAATGATACCAAGAAAATAAACCAAAAAAACCCGTCAAACTCTGCAAAATTAAACCAGCATCCTAGAACTTAAGATCAAATCCCATTTTGGGTCCCCCTTTTTCACAGTAGAAGAGATTAAATCCTTCAATTTTAAAATGTCTGACTGCCATAAGGTTTAAAATCTCCAAAGATAATAAGTAGAGAGGGCATTAACTGCTCAATAAAAACTTCAGCATTCCTTCCTCCACCTCTTAAAGAAACATTCCATTTCCAAACATTATTTATCCCGCTGCTGTTTTCTTGAGCAGCTTAAATTTGCTATCGTTTCCTGCTTTATTCAAAGAGATTTTTAGTGCTTCTAAGCTATGTATTTTGGCAGTGCTGCCATGCCTACTTGTAGTGTATAGAGATGTCTGGATCCAGAGCTCTGCATTAGAAGAAGCAAGGAAGAGTTGCAGGTAGCATCACATCACAGCTCCCTCGGGTCCCACACAGGTTGCATTGTTGTGTGGGGGAATGACAACATGGGGGATATTTTGGGTCTTCCATTTCCTAGCAAGTTATCCTGGTGGCACTGAAGAAGAAGAAGAAGAGAGAAGATGCCCGAGGAGCTGCAAAGCAGTTATTTTACCCAAGTTAATTTTCAACAAGCTAGTTCAGAAATTTCCTCCTCTATCCGACTTATTTCACTGGCAGAGCTGGTAACTGATTTTGAGAACAGCCTGCAGCAGGCAGTTATACTCATCCATCAGCTTTAAGATCTTATGAACATGAATGAAAAAAAATAAAGAAAAAAGAGAAAAGCATTTTAGTCTAAACCATAAAGAAAAAGAAAATAAGGTCATTAATTTTTTACAGAATCAAATGCAGTCAATTATCTTGCTTTTGTACAGGAAGGAGAGATTTCAGTATGAATTGACTTGAGGTGACTGCTTTGACAGAAAAGGGAAGGAAGAGAGGGATTTTAAACTTGGTTGTTTCCTACCATTTTCCCCCCTCCCCACACACCTCCTTTATGCTCTTAATCGTCTGCTGCAAAGGGTTTTAACAGTGAAGGGTCTGCAGTGCTAATACTGATAACTGTATAGTGCTGTGCCTATTTGTCAGTTTAATGATTACGTACACGAGAAAAATTGTTGCCTTCCTTCAGAGGCTGATGAGCTTTTCAACACATTATTACCAGAATAAATGTGAAAAGTAAAGTAAGAATTTTCAGTGGAGGGAGTAATTAAGCAACCTCATCACTGAATTTTAATTAGTGATACAAGGACTGTTTCATTGCTCAGCTCTAAATGTGCTTTCTGATGAGGGCATAATACCTAAATAGATCTTGTGTAGTGTTCCTTTTGGAACACAGGGGAAGAGCTCAGGTTTGACGCAAATAAGGGCCATTCCCTCCCAGGTCTAAGGCCTGCCTAGCACTAGGGGACTTGCAGCAGTGGCATTATCAGGATATACTGCCTTCTTTTTATTTTTTTAAAAGAAAGAGCACAAAAGGCAGTGTTATGTCTGGATCTGGATTCAGCTGGGTAGCTCAAATATTTTCTTAATTATTTTGCTGTCAGCAGAAAGCAAAGCAGACTGTCAGACTGTTATAACCCAGTAGCCACCAAAATTTTTGTCCCACAAGTCATTGCAAACCTTCACAATTTCTCACAAAGCACCTTGTCTTCGTTTTTGAACCACTCTTTTATTTAAAAAAACCTTCACAGTTATATTGTACATGTGAGGTGTACTTTTACCATGACCTCAAAGATCACCATCCCTTGTGCACCGTGTCTGGCAACAGCTACTACTGTTGTCTTGTATGTTTTTGTACTGACATCCTACAGATTTATAATCTGATCACATCTTTTGTTATGCGGAGAACACTTTGAATGTGCAATAATCTTAAAGGTGTTGCTTGCATGAATTCCAAATACTGTTTCATAACCTTGCATTGGCCTGATTGAGAATTGCATGTAACCATATGTTTCTATGTTTGCATATATATGTATGAGTGCAAACCTATCATATTACACAGTACTAATGGACACAAGACCACGGGCTGCAGCATTAATATGCAAAAGCCATTAAGTCCCTGAACACACTGCTATGATGAAACCCTTAATAGGATGTAGACTGCTGAATTAATAACATTCATCGTGATTATAGTGAGGTGCCAAGACTAATTGGAAAAGGTATTTGATCATAAAAATAACTACCAGGATTTTTTTTCCAATTTTTTTTCCATAATGAATTTAAATGTGCAATGAATAGAGAGAGAAAGCAGGGGTGGTTAAAAAAATTATGCCTGGTATTGTGTGTGTTAGAAACACAAGTTAAATTAATTGTACATTTATTTCAACAATCTTTCGTGCTTTGTCAAGTTTCTGTTTTTAAAGTCTCAGCCTAGATCAATCTTTTTATAAGAACAATGCTCTTAATAGAGTCATGTACCTAAGCAAACCCATTTAGAGGTGCTTCACCTCCACAGTTGATATTCATGTAAGGAAAAAACAGGCAATTAAACTTTACATCAGAGTAAATTCTCTGTTCTCCCAGCTTCTCACTAGCTTGCTACTTGCCTGTGTCTCAAATGCATACCCGTGGAAATATACACCAATAAATCTCCTTGTTGTTTAAAGAGCTGGCAATACGAAGCATGCTCCTGATTTCATACATGTGATGACTGACAGTGTAAAAATACTCCTGGAAACAAAAGCTACCAAAGTAAGAGTAACAATGCTGGGCTGTTTTCACTGTGACTGTTTAATATTTTAAACTGCTAAATATAAGAAGCCAAATTAATTTCAACAGTTTTTCCTTTTGTTTAGGTAGTGTTGAGTTTTTTGGTGGGATTGTGTTTGTTTGTTTGTTTCTCTTTTTATTTGGCTTCTTTTGGCTTGGTTTCAGCTTTTTTGTATAAGAAATTCTTTTAAACTGTGCTTTCCTAAAGAACCGTTTCAGGAGCAGGTCTTAAAAGTAACTGTGGGGTAGAGAATTACTTGTGGACATTATTAGTTTCGATATATGAATAGCAGCTGCAGATGGGATCAATACTCTTCCTCAATGGGAAACCAGACTGAAGTATTTCGTAGACACTTTTATGAAAGGTACCTCTACGGAGAAAGGAAAACAACCTTCCTAACCTGAGCTGACTGAAAGAGAAGTCCTGCAAGCTAAGAAGTTGAACATTTCAAGAGAGACTTGTCTACAATGTAACCGATTCAAATGATCCAGATAAAAGCTTCCTTCCTTTCATCCCTCCCTTCAGGATTTCATAAGTTTGTCATATAACACTTAATATGATAATAAAAGAATATATAAACAGAAGACACACATTTCCTTTAGTCAGTTCAAATATCCTTCTGGAGACTTTAATTATTCCTTTATTAAGTAATGAAGAAAATGGAAAGATAAGCAACTGAGTAGCATTCCTTTGAAAATCTATTACTGTCCCTTAGTTTTTCTTTCTTATTTACTCCATCAATGCTTGCAGTTTCCTTTTGGGTTGAATCCTTCTCATCCTCCATATCCTGCTTATTCCCCTATTCTTGCCTAGTACCTCTGCAATAGGCCTTGAAGAGCAGCTGGGATGCTCAAGCATTACAGCAGGCAGAGTGCTTTTCCAGGCCGTTTTCTCCTGCTGGCCCACGCCAGCCTGTGCTCCAGGGGCTCCCTGTGCTGCAGAGATGTAACCACGCACCCAGGAGGAGGCAAATCAAAGACTCCATTCCCCCTGAACCGCACAACAGATGTTAACCTATTTCCTACTGTGTCTGGAGCAGTCCAGCTGCAATCGGGCAGGGACAGTCGTTCAATAATATAGGTCAGGATCAGAGGATCAAATGATGGGCTACCAATATTGGGTTTATTTTCCTCTTTTTTTTTTTTTTTTAAGCTGATTTGTAATCCTTTAAATACATACATGTTTAAAAATAAGTCACAGAGACCCTTCACCTCATGAAATTAGAGGCAGAAAGCTGAAGAAGGAAAGAGAGTATTTCAGAAGGAAATCACAGCGATGAGACTCCAAGAGGAAGGATACTCTGGATTCAACTTCCTATTACATGATAGATACCATCATTCTTTGCTGTTGAAACAAAGTGGGGGTTTTTGTGGTGAAAGAATTGTTTCAAAGTACCAATTACCTTAATTATATATATTAAAACATATCTAAAACTACATACATACACTTCTGAGGTTTTCTGAGAGCAACTTCTCTTCCACTCTAAATCAAGTTACATAAGATTCTCAACAGATGTGGCCAGAAAAAAATCTGAGGTTGGAGAGTTACAGGAAACACCTTCCAACTGTGATAAAGTTGAAATTTGTTGTCTTTACTTGAAGCTTAGCAGAACCAGAAGCAATTTGTAAAATCTACTTTTTCACCCAAGTTGCTGAAAGCTACATCATGTGGAATTCAAGAGATTTGGACTATTCTTGCTACTGCCTGTGGTACACAGGTACAAAGTAGAAATACACAAGTTCTATGCATTTTGGATAATAAATAAAACCAGCACTTAACAACTTGCAAACACATACTTCTTTAAAATGTATGGGAAGAAAAATGTTTTTCATCAATAAATACTTCAGAAATAGTGTAATATTTCAACTGAAATAGAGATCACTTTTTTCTATATTTATACTAGAACTAATGGAACTTTTCAGTGAACTGAAATTTGTCATTTCGTCTTTAAATGGGCTGGTTATTGAATTAAAACTATACTATAAAATAAATGTCAAAACAAAACACTGAAATAAAATTTTTGAACTTTATAAGAAAGAGACAGCTTATTCAGGTAGTTTTAAAATAAAATAAAATAAACAAAACAAAATTTCTACCTTCCTTCATAACTTGCATTATAATAAAACTGACTTTCATTACAATGTAACTTTTCAATTTATTCAATACCAAAACACATTTGAAACACTGGAATCACTTGTAGTGGAAATTCAAAGTTAAGGCAAGAAGTCCAGACTCAACACTTTATGCACCATCTTGCATTGAAGACCAGTACACTTTAAATAGAGAATTTCAGAGATAAAATTGGTTCAACTCCATTACTTTATCTTCTTATGCAAATACATGCAACGTTGCTTTTCTGATCCATTTATAAACACTGCCTGTAAAGCAGAGCCTGAAGTCATCAGTCATTTTTCAATAGAAAGATGATATATCTAAACAAGAACTTTGAGAGTACAAGAAAAAAGATTGCTGCTCTTGAATCAGACACTTCAAAATAAAATACATGAGGCTGAGTTCAAGAAAGATAGCCTTACTATTTCACTGTTTTTTTCACACACACAGAAAAAAAGGATGCAAATAGAAAGAAGCACAGCCCCGAGAGGAAAGTGGCACTTGCTAAGCTTAAAGAGTTTTTCAGGCTCTGTAGGTGCTTCTTGCAGCTCATAACAAGGATTACTTTACAGAGCTTTCAGTCTCATGCACCCTCCCTGCTTTCCGGGTACGGCAGCATCAAGGTACTGTTGGATGGAAAAGTCTCCACAGATATTAAACAATTGAACCAAAATAAGGACACCAAACTTAAAACTAGAAGCATGTGGGAATACACCTGATGGGGCAGCTCTGAGGGATATCACTGCACCAGCAGACACTGCTCATATTAATTGGGCACTGGACAAAGAATAAGCAAACTGCTGATGAAAAACTCGGTATAAAGCTTGCCCCTATAAGATGCGTGTTTTGGCTGACTCCAGAATATCCCTTCAAGAGGCGAGACATAGTGGAACTAACCATGGTAAAGAAAGCTTAGGCAGTGGTAGGTGTTTAATTACACTGAGCTGAGATTAAGTCAGAACTGAGAGCCAGGAGAAGAGCAAGGCAAGGGCTGATATAGAATCCCATTCCTCACATAACTTGGACAAAGGCATTTTTTCTATTGAAAAATCAACATTGAAAATTATTTTAAATGCCTCTATGTAACTGTAATCCTAATCTACATATTTGCATACTCTATTCTTTCACCCCCCCCTTAAACCTTCGTGAAAGGAAGATTTTCCATTCACTTTAGTAGTATTTGGAGCTTTCTGTGTACAAGCATGTATTTTGTTCCCTGGAAGTCTTATTTATAAGTGAAGCCAATGTAGTGAGTGCATGGCTAAAACCTGCATAGGAAGAAGTACTGCACTTTAGGACAATGATGTACCTTGGCCACTAGTGCTGAGGTAGGAACAGGGATCTGTATTACTCAGTAGCAACACAGGCAACAAACCTTGCTGCTCCAAATCCAGAGCATTTTTCAAATTGTGGTACATAGCAACAGATATTTTAATAACCAATGCAAAACTGTTGAAGCTTATAAGGCACATGAAGTTATTGAAAATTTAATCCATGGTTTACTGCCTTAGGAGTACTACTGCAATCATAAGTGCTAACAGCATAACAAAAAGTAGGTTTTGGGGTATTTGTTTAATATTTATCTTTAAGAAAAGAGGGGAGTGGGAGAGAGAGAGAAAGAAATGCTTTGGAAACTATTTTTATTCTGGCAGAATTTTCACTGCTTGCTTAATCTGGTTCCCGGACTCTGTCCTCCTTTAATTCCCCTGTCATCCAGAATCTATTACGGGGAGCTAATGCCTTAACGGCACCATCTGGCATTATTAAATATGTAACACCATCTTATAAATCAAATTATAATTTATAATTAATCAAACAATTTGTATTTTTAATAATCATAAACTCTATTAGAAAAACCTGTATTTATTAATGCACCACAGCATTGTGAAAATATTTATCACCTGCGGTTGTTCCTTTTCTCCTTTTCACTGCTTGAAGACAAAGGTTTTTATTACAAAAGCAGGTATTAATTAAAGTGCTTCTTAAAACAAAGTACAGGAATTTTTCCAAAGTTTTGTAGAAATATGACATCCCAAATATGACATGTTTTAGAAAATTTTAGAAATTAGTTCAAATAGGCAGCTGAAAATTTGTTTTCCACCTTACTCACTGTCTGTATCAGTCGTTATAAATGCTGGTCTGTGTTCTGCATCATTGGGATCACCAGCAGGATCTCTCTCCTTCATTTTAAGTATCCTAAGCTTACCCTATAATGTATCCAGCTATACTCAAGGACAAATATTTTTTATCAATTAGATGCTGCCTATACCTATCCAATATTTTATCTTTCTTTCAATCCACGTCACAAAAAAACAAGTGCTGATTATCATTTAAGTAGGAGAAAAATAAGAGTGGGCGAATTTACTACAAAAAGAAGTATAATCCTCTGTTTTCTTCAATGTAAATTAGTGGATAGGTACTAAATCAATGTTTTTTCATTTTTTTTTTAATGTGGGATGATTCAGTGGAGTTTTAACAGAAGAGCTAGAAAGAAAAGGCCAAAGATGAAAAATTACTAATATGTGCGTCATCCTGCACCACATTACAGTCTGATCTCTGGATTCCACAGCATTAAGGGCACGAGTAGTGCACCAAAGCACATAAACCAAATAGCTAAAGATATCTGTGGCCTGAACACTCCGCTGCTATAAAACTTCTTTCTACGACAGTAAGTTTCACCTGCTTCCATCTTCCATGAACTGCTGCTGTGGCTGCAAGACAAAACAGGGCTTTTGTGAAGTTCATGAGAACTGCAGAAGTGGGAAGAGAATCAGTGCAGCAAACCCTGCTAATCTTTCTATGTCAAAATAGCACAGGAGAGGGGAGAGGAACAGAGAAGAAAGACTGACTGGAGACATGCTTCGGCTCCCTCCTACAGCACTAACTGGAGTGGACATCTCACTTGCCCCTGTGTCATAAACCGTGGTGGGGAAAGCCACTCCTGAGCTGAGTTTAGTGCTAAATGCCTGCTGGCAGGCACAATTTGGAGACAAAGTGATGAAAATGAAAGAAAAATGTGATGAAGTGCTCTGAATCTGGCCGATGTCCCCAGCTACACCAGGTCATATGCCACCTGAGTCCAGTGACAGAGAAGGAAGTACCCTGCTAACAGACAGGGTGTCCATGTCAGTCCAGCTGACCACTGACAAACAAACACTGAAAAAAACCCAAAAAACTGTACATCCACTTTCTCATTCTAGGCTCAAATCTGTGCTTTTTATCTAAAAGTTCCTTCAAAATTCAAAATCTGCTTCAATGAGACATTCCTAATCAGATTTTCAAAGAAGCAATATTCATTTACTTAAGGGTTTTGCATGGCAGAAAGAAGAATTTATGGGACCTTTAAAATTCGCGTTGGATGTACTAGCTAATATTAATCTTAGAAATTCTCATTTTTCACCCTTGCATAGATCTTTATTACTAAGATACACAAGAAACGAGAACTTCAGGGAGTGTTTAAAGTGCACGTTCTTCTGCTGTTTCTTCACCGCGTGCAAGCATAATCCTCTGCTTGTAATGTCACGGTTAGTGCTTGCGAAGAAAAGAGATTAATTTGTCAGAAACAGAGGATTACACATTTAACAGGGGCACAGACAGGTGAACAGGGAATATGCCTGGGAAGGCGGCTCCACTGTCATGCAGATCTAACCCACCAGGTCATCGACTGGGATTATGCAAGAGAAGAACTGAGATAACCGGTGTAAACAAAAAACCATGAGATCATGTTAGGTATTCCAGTATCGTTTGGCTTTAAAAGCACATGTTGAGGTTACTATGATGAAAAGAGAAGTGGCTTGGGAAAGCAGGATCTCTGAGCTAATGCGGACCTAGGGTACCATGTCCACATTGAGTGGTACTACACAAATATGACCTTTAAATTCCCTATTCCATCAACTTGGTGGCTGGGGCTCTTCCCACACTCAGATCCCTTGTGTCTGAAGGCTTCCTTGGGCAGCAAATGCAATGCACTAAGCAGGAGATTGTGGAAATGGACTCGTGTATAGTGAGGTAAATGCTTGCATTGTTTTCTGGCCTGTATAATTCATGATGTATCACATTCAGGACATTAAAGTGTTTATGAGCTTTGAGTTCAGTCACACTGAAGACTCATTATAGCCTTCCAGGGAGAAGAACTTGGAACCCTTAAGCCAAGCAGCTACACCATTTCTTTTACCAGGTGAACACATAATTGAGGCTACAGAAAGATGTTTGAGAGGGGGTGGATGAACTAGATCAGCTCTGCAGAGGTGTGTAAAGTGAACTGTTAGCGACTCCTGCCTCAGCTACATATGTGCGTTGGCTCTTCAATACTTGGGCAGTGAGTGGGGAACAAACCAGACTTCAGGCTTTGTAATACAGCCAAAGGGAAGGACAGCTCACCGTTAGCTGAAATGTGGGCACTGGCAACTAATTGCATTCAGCCCCTGGTGGAAGATCCTCGGGTCGATGGAAAATTCTACTGAGGGCTTTGAGATCTGTTTGAACTCTGAAAGGAAAATGCAGCCTGTCCTAAACTAAAAGCGATGCTTAAACTTACAATGAACGCTGTGCTCACGTGTAATAAATACTCACTTCATTATTTAACTGAAGGCTCTTTTTCTCTTTCAGTTTGGGAACTCATAAAGAACATGGCCTTATGAACCCCCAAACTTCCCAGGGAAGCTTTCCTCTGCAGTCCAAATATGTACTTAAACCCCCTTCCAGTTTGGATAACTGGAGCACTTGACTTTGTTCTAATCTTGGGCATAAGTCTTTCATGAATTGGGATCTATAGGAGTGTGTGTATAGCTGCTAACAATGACAGAGTGTATACGATTGCACAAAGAGAATGCCTACAAACCTGCAGGTGAGCCTGCTGCTAATTTATTGCCGCTGGCACTACCTCCTGCCTTAAATACTACACAAATTTCCTTTTCAAATACTCTTCTAGTAAATATATGTCTAAAGGAGAATATTTTATCAGACGGACATTTCAATGAAATATTTTATTTCTAAGGTAGGGCAAAAGGAAAGTAGCTAAGGAAATATGCTGATAATAAAATATGCAGTCAAGGGAAGCACTTTCATAGCAGCTCCATGAATGACTTGCAGAAAAGTATAAATTGTGTTTATAAATAAGCGCATGAGGATAACATTAATATATGTGTTTAATTGAAACCTGTAAAGCCAGTGAGATTTTTATCTCCTACATTTTAACATCTTTTTTGTTCCTGTGAAAAAACTTGGGAAGAAGGTGATGGGGAATATGTGCAAAGCACATGGTATCTAGTAAAAGAAATAAGACTGCCTGCTTTATGTTTACCTATTCACTGTCAAAAGCATGGGTCCAGCTCTCCAGAAAGGCACCCGATGTATGTATGCACAAGCAAGAGCAGGATCTCCTTGGTGTTGCTCACAGGATCTGAACCTTATGGAGATCAGCACCTTGGGTTGACATAGGGGTGTTGTGTAAGAAATGCTGTGAGTTGGGAGCAGCTCTGAGACCCAGCAGAGAATAGGTTTTGTTAGGCCCTGTTCTATCACCATGCAAGGAAATTCACTCTAAAGTCACAATCACATGCTGTCTTTTCTCAATTTAGTTTGAAGTGGGAAAAAAACAGTTTCACAATGTGGCTGGGGCAACAGCTGGCCCCATGACTGTTCACTGATCTGGATCCAGTCCAGACTGGCTTTTATTAATTTCTCCCACTTACTCTAATCAGCAGTTTCTGTGTCAGAGCCAGGTGGTCTCAACCTCTCTGCATCTCCTGGGCCTCCCTCTGGTGTGTGTGCCTCCTTCCTAGGCTGCACTCTGCACATCACCCAAATGCCTCCTCCACCAGGAAGGGAACCCCAGTTTTTCTGCTTCTCCTGCACAGAGTAGCAGCAGTGGGAAGCACAGATCACTCTGCTGGGAATCAAGACTGAGAATGAAGACTGAGGCAAGACAGGAAAAGAACCTAACTTCTATCAGTTCTCACCAGTTCCTGCAATGGTGTGAAGCAACTATGATAAAAAACTGGCTAGCAGACCTTAAATAGCCTTTATGATTCAGCTTTGCACTACTTTCTCTTACATGGTTTACTTGCCTTGAAAATGTGACTTTCCATTTTCTTTTTATCGTACTTGAAATGGTTTCTCTAGGGATAATTGCAAAATCCCTGTTTCTCATGCCTTTTTTTTTTTTTTTAACTTAAAATAGTTGACATATCCTAAACCTTAACTTGATCTAACATTTATATGCTAGGTGAAAATTAATACCAAAGCATTCATCTCCAGCTGCCTTAAATTCTAAAGCAGAGTTGTGTTTAATAGAGACACAATTTGCATGTTTCCAGTTTGTGCTGTAAATAAAATCTTCTTAATCACCCTAAGGAAGTGATTCTCTACTTTCTCTTATATCTCCCATAAACCTCTATCACCCTTATCCTGTGGCACACTGTCTGAAAGTGTTATATGCCTTCAGTCCTCCAATGCTACTTCGTAAATATATTCTGAAGCTAGCAGAAAAAATGTTTCATCAGATGGTCAGCTTGGTAAAATATTTTACTTCTAAGAGGGGTTGAACATCAGGCTATGAAAGAAATACAACTCTAATAAAAGACACAGGCAGTGAAAAGGCTGTGGTAAAATCAGCATAAATGTCAACCCCTCCCCCCCCAACAGAATAAATTTTCTTTATAAATAAATACTGTGAGAATAACATTAATATCTTTAGCTGAGAGTGGGAAAGTGTAAGAACAGTAAAAAGTGCTCTCTTATATAAACATACTTTTCTAGTGCAGGAGATAATGGGATGAGAGTTATGGTATTTATTTAATTCCAGCTTGTTCCGTGGTGATTTTTCAAATGAGGCAGAGGATTGCCACTCTTAACTCGGGCAAGATGGAGTCAAACCTTGACTGCCATTTAGCAGGGTTCCTACTGGCCTAGTGCGTGCTACCATCTGGTTTTATGAACATCTTTAGACCCTCGTTTGCCTCCTGACTCTGTCTTGTTTGTCGAGAGTGTTTGCAATTTAGGGCCTTAATTAAACCTATGCACAGCACCTTTCCCACCAAGCACTTCCAGGAGCTGCTACATCACAAATTAAAGTGAAGGGTATTTGCACTCTGCATTACATTTAGTGCTGAAACTGATTCTGAGAAAACTGGAGAATATTATCAATATTTTTTTTAAGTGTTGGGGTTTTTAAAAATTTATTTTTAAAGTTTTTACAACTAACAAACATACTATTAGCAGAGTAGGACAGGATCTTGATTAAGTGGGAGAGAGAATGAATATAAACAAGGTTGATAAGGTGAAAACTACAGCAGAAAAGCAAGCATCAGACAATGCTTATACCTACTAGTAAACAAAATTAAACCCTCTCTTCTAATAAGACTGGTGATGGTCTTAGATGGGAAGATATTTGTACGACACCGCTGAAGTAAAAAGAATCTAGTCCTTGCTGCTTCTAGAAGATAAGGAAAGGGAAGAAAGAAGAAAAGCTGGACAAAGAATCATGGAGAGAGTGTTGCTGTCCAGCCTGGTTGCTACATTAATTTCTTTGTTGGATAGGGAAGTTAGGGTATCTTTTAAGACTGGGAAAACCTGCATTCTATTCACTTATGAAATCTTGAACACTCCTGTCACTCTGAAAAAATTAACCGGGTTTCAGATCTTTAAATGTACCTCAGATTACCAAAAAACTGATTTTAAGAAAATATTGACTTGAAAAATCAGATAAAATTAAAATGAAATTAAAGTTGCTGAAGCAAACAGAGTGGAATAACAATCAAATTAGAATGAACAACTACATGCACAAAAAATAACCTCAGGCAATTTTGCTTGCAGTGTTTAAAAGAGAGGGAAAAAAAAAGTAGGGAAGAATTTTTCTTCTCTAAAAGAATAAAACAAGGACCCAGGATTACAGGATTATATACCATTTTCACACTCTTTGCTGGCTTCTGATCGTCTGCTTTTTAGACGGACTTGCTGATTTGTTTAAATTTGCTTCCTCACCTGCACTGCAGGACTGCAGACAAAATCCAATACCAGGATCCCAAGTGACCTGGAAGGGCTGGTGCTATGGCAAAGATACCAATCTCAGGTTGAGTGAAACTGTTTATTAGATCCTGCTTGTGGTCCAGCCACACTAACTCAAAACTCCACACAGACAAACAGACCCTGTTCTGCAGAGTCCTGGCTTTTCTTCTGAACCAACTTCTCAGCACAGACCAGTGAGAATGGAAAGGAGGCAGAGGAGGGTAAGCATTACAGTAACAGAGAACAAGGGAGAAGCTAAGATTAAAGAGAGATCTGGAAGCTTATTTTCTGGAAATAACTCTTCTTATTGCATGATTCTTCCTCCTCCCCCAGTATCTTTTACTCACGTAGTTTGTCTCACACAAACAATGGCAAAATAATCCTTCACATGAGAAAATTTTTTAAAAACTGTATCCACCAAAGCATGTTTGGCCTGCTAATTCCTCAGGTGCTTTGTAACTGCCCTTGCATTAGTGACTTCCCATCTGGATTTTAGTTTTGATCTACGTCTGTGTAAATCTGAGGATTTGCAGCTAATGCTTAAAAAAAAAAAAAAAATACAAACAGTTCTTTTAAGATCATTGTAGTTCGGCTGAGGTTTTAGTATTTTTCTCCCTAAAACCAGCATAGACTGGAACACGATGCTGTCATCCCGTAGAATTCCTAGAGGGTAAATTTATGCAGAAGATGCTGGTCTTGTTGCCTTCCTCAACATGGGGAGGAGACTTCTGGTTTCTCATTGCTAGGGAAGAAAGCAACCATCTTTTTCCTCTTTACATATAATAAGAGTTGCATTCCCCCTTCTCATTCCCCCCAAAGCTTTAGGGAAGCTTTAGTACATCCTCATGTGCTTAAGGCAGACCATTTGGCCTGCAAATGGTCATGTTTTATACAGTAGATGGGAAGAACAGAATCTTATATGAGAAAGATTTTAGCAAACAGCACTGTTGAGACATTTAGACAAGCTTTACCCATAGCAAAGAGATAAAAATGCGGCCAGCACAAGTCCAAAGCAAGGAATTTATACTGAACACTGTGTTTAACTAGCCGTTTTTTCTTCTTACTCCCTTTCTCTCAGCTAACAAAATAAAGGTAAAAAATCAGAAAATGAAAGGGAAAAACCAAAAAAATCTAACTCCTGCTCCTGTTGTCAAATATGTTTCCTTACATCCACAGCACAGAAGCTGGGTGTTCTGTGTATTTGATGTGTACTCCTGTGCCATTAGACCACGCGTGCATCTTTTGGTGGCATCTGCTCACATGGTCCATGCTGGAGAGAAAGCCAACAATGCAAGCTAATATTTTAAGCTATGTTCTAATGGGATACGCAAAAAGGAGCAGCCAGCTGCAGAACAGAAACAGATGGATGAACTCAAACAGTTTCAGAGGTAAAACATGGGAAGGCCACAGTGTGCTAGTCACAGCATTACTATGTATTCCAGTGCATGGTTTAATGGCTGTAAATAGTCTCAACATATATTCTTCTCTACCTTTTCATATTAGTAATAATTATATTTACTTATCTATCATTGTATATGTGCTTTGTTGGTAAATAAAGCTGCTTTCAGTTCCCCGTGCTCATATAAGCACACGCTACAGCTTCAGTTCTCCACATCACAAAATTTTGTCTTCGAGGACCAGTTCTGTCATCCTTCTTGCCCTGGTTGATATACTCAAAGGCAAAGAGACACGCTGAGAGTTACTAATCCGAGAACACAGTCCTAAGCCGTACTCCTGTTTCTGCCTGTTCCCATTTACCAGACACCAATTTTTTTAATATATTGAAAGATTCAATAACTTCAAAATATGACCTTTTCCTGAATATTTGTCTTAAAAATATTTTCATAACTGGTTACTTTAAAAAAAATGAAAACAGGCTATTTTCCAAAGCGGTGTTGTTGCTTGCAAACAGAGCAAATTCTGTGTAGAAGAGCCAAGACATGCAACAGGCACCTGGATCCTTTACCATAGAGAAAGGGTTTCTTTTTCAAATAAATGATTGATACGAACTTCTGTTATTTTGTGCATACTCAGTATATTTCAGGGATGCACCGTTTGCTCATGCCTTCACGATATCCCTGGCATGCTCCATTTGCATTACTTTCTGCTGGGACAGATCTGTTCCTCTGAATTTTTCCAAGTTTTTACACCCCCACAGGATGTCAAACAAGACCAAATAGCTCAGCTCTGGTCGATCATTTCCAAACACCCCGGGGAAAACATAGCAATGCCAGTTCACAGCAGTTTTTCTTAGAGCAATGAATTTTCCCCACCATCTCTTCTTAAGTTGTTAACCTAAGGACAAATTTATTCCCACTCTGGCTGCAGGATAAAACAGAGCCAGACTGGAAACACACCGATCTCTCTTCCAAATCCAGTGTCATAGATGGGGACAACATCCCCAGCTGATGACCCCTGGAGAACTAGCCCTTCTGACGCTCTTCAGAAGGGAATGTGTCACCACCTGCCCACCCCTGATCCAGTGATTTTGTGGCTCAATCATTAATTTCCTCTGTGTCTTTATTTCACAGAAGTGTACAAAGACAACACAAATATTGTACAGATTTGGGTGTCCACACCATCCAAGATTCTACTCGCTTCTCTTCCTGTATCTCCCTGATAAGGTTTTACTGGGAGGTGTCTGCTGTCAGCTGCCTATGAAGCCAGCATAAATCAGTTGCTAAGCCACATCGTGCTTACAGCTCTTATGCCAAATTGAACCCTGGTGTAAGCACACGCAGCTTGCTGCCATGGCTGGCTGTGATCCATTGGGCCCAGAGAGAAACATTTGTTATACTCCCAGAGATCCTTTATACCGTTACCTTAGTAAAGACTACAGGAGGTGTAAACCAGCACATTTTCATTGCTGTCAGTGGATCTATACTGACATAATTCTCTCTTCCTTTTTATCTCCGATCATACCTGCATTTCTGATCCTGTATTTCCTGCTTAGTTACATTGCTGCTGCCTGGTGTCAGGCTTTCTATATCAAAACCGGATTATTTTTTTGTAAAGGTTTTATACATAAGGTGAACATAAGCATTACAAGGGGGTGGAGCTGAGCTCATCAAGTTCAGCCTCCCCGCTCCACAAGGGGTCTAGATCTAATTGAGGAAAGTAATCCTGAGGATACATTGAGAGCAATTTTTCCCTCAGTACAGTTTCCTGATTTATTGTAATTAGTGGTACAGAGACATCTGGAGTTGGAAGTAACAACCAGGCTACTATTAAGAGACATGAATTCGTCTAACTTTTCGGTGAACCTGTTTGTATTTTTGACATTGTTAAAAATTTTTTTTCCTGTTTCTGCCAGTAAAAAAACCTTGCACAGGGTGGGCATGGACACTGGGTTTCATTGCTTCAGCCTTTTACAAAGTGAGGCTTCAGGAGACTCAAAGTAGCCCTGATACTTTGAAATGAGTTTCAGAAAGGGAAAATGAAAGAAGTTGAAATGAATGAGGGTTTTACTGTGTTTTTTTCCTCATGGTTTTGCATTTAATTTACTGGAAGTAAATGAAAGTTGTTGGTGCATAGAGCTATGTGGTACAAAACCGATGGGAATGTCATTTCCCCTTCACCACACTGGAACTGTTCCCCCCAGGGTGCCTATCCGTATGACAGCTGTTCAAGGCTTCTCTGTATCTTTGTCCACCTGCAAAGATGCATCAGAAACCAAGCCCAGAATTCAACACAGCTTTAGGTAGTTCTCTTTCATCAGCAATAAGTAATAACGAATTATAAGCCAGAAGGGACTATCTGTGAGACAAATCTTCATTAAACGTGCTGAAAGGATTACTATACGCCAAGTGTCTATTGTTTTTCTAGCAGCAGCTGGCTCCAGGTGCATTCTCAAATGTTACACATTAATCCAGGTCCTTTCTGAACCTAAGCTTTTTTATCTTGCCCTACTAGTCGTATGACAAGGTTTAGATTAGAGTTTGCTTCTTTACCTGCACAGAAAAGTCTTTGGAAAATGACAGACATCAAATTGGTGTGACCTCACCAAGTATCCCAGTTCTGCAATTTATGTTTTTTCTGCTATGTGTTCATGAAATTGGCTCTCCGTGAAGTCAGGTTATGGTTTTAATAACCTCCTTTGATATTCAAATTTTTGCAAAACATTCACTCCCTCTTGCTTGGTTGGAAAGCTGAACTATTTCTTCATCTCTTCAAGTCATCTGTTCAGGGCCTTCTGGTGGCTCCCACACATGTTTGCAAATCCCTGGGTGGTCAAACTTTATTTTGTTCCTTTTTCACATGCAGCTAACCTTTGAAAATAATTTCCAAGGCTATTCTGAATAGCAGGATCCCAGCTGGAGCTTTTTAAGGTCACAACATCAGATTTATCTTTAACACGCATTGTGATTTTCTTTGCTTTGCCTTTTCTTTGATAAGAATTTGTTTTTCTCTGGTGTTTTGCTTTGTATAACATTGTGCTTTTTATGACCACACACCATTTTCAAAGGCTTACAAGTAAATTATTGTAGGCAGTGCCTTGCTATTGTACACAGTTATTCGTTGGTGAGGGAGGATGTATGCCAACTGGTAAAAATGAGAAAAGATAAAAAGAGTTCGACATCTAACCTGCCCCATGGTGGAAATGGAAGCAGGTTTTCCTGTGAACAGTAAATGTTCACAATCATGGGGTGCAAGTTAATGTGGTGAGCAGTCACTGCATAAGACTCAAGAGCCAAAAGGCTTTTAGCTGGGGATATGAGGACTGGTAGGACCTTGTTGTTCTGGCCCTAGGGAATGCCTTCTTTAAGCAGCCCTTGAAAGCAAGGCTTGGGTGGTTTACTGTAATACATGGAATTGTTTGGGGTTTTACCTGATACCACTGATGTCTGTGAAAGTTTCACCAGTCAAGTCAATGAAATGATAGCCAGGCCTTTAATTACTGCAAATTATACTTATTCAGTCATATAGGCAGAGAGGTAGAAAATAAAATGGGCATTACCCGCTAGGTAAGAATGGTACGATACCACAGGTGTCTGACCAAAAGGCTGATCTTAGCAACTCACATATCTAGTGGGGAGAAGGCCTGATCTAGACATTTTTTCACAGCCCTTTCATTAACACATCCTCTCAGGTTAATGTATCATCCTGAAATGATTTTTCAACATCTATTTTCTTTTTCTTTTTTGATAGCATTTTTTATGGAGAGAACACCTTGCAACCTCTCTCAAGTCACCAGGGACATAGTGAGAGCCTCCTTAGAACTGCACAAATCAGTGCCCACAAACAAATAAAAGCAGCTTTCAGCAATTGATGTAGAAATAGAATCAGACTTATCTGTGATTTTGCCTCATAACTGACTAGCAAGGACCAAACAGATTGTCTTGAATTCATATAATTAATCATGAAGCAAAGAACACAATTTCTAGTGGAGTCCAACTGGTGTTGACTGGTCGGTTACTTTGTGTTGACCGGCTGTGGATACAGACTTCAAATTGTAGTGAATTCATCTAGCAATTCAGCTTCTAACTCAAAAATAGAAACAAAAGAATTCTTAATATTCATAAGCTTGGCATGCCCATGAACCCAGGTCCATGTAAATCTGAATGGTAACACAGTACGGTTTAGCCCACTATGAATATAATATTAACTGCACGTGAGGTGTGACCAACAGAAATAGTCACCAGAAAAAAAATCCATTTAACTTACTTTTGTGAAGGCACTCACTCCATCCTTAAATATATACCACATCTCTACGTAAAAACTGATTCCATTCTGCTGGCTTCAGCAGAGCTCTTCTAATCTACATGAGCAAAACATGAACACACCTTTAACTACTGACCTACAATGCCATGTTAGGGACCATGCCTTTAACAGCTATTGCATCAAAAATATTCCTGTTCTACTCTGTGTCAAACACAAGAAGTATCTATTCAGAGAGACATACCAAGTAAAGAAGGATAGACAGGAAGCAATTCGTCTAGTAAAACATGAGATCAACAGACTCTGAACACAAAGAATGTAACGTTAGAGACCTGCAGGTTATCTACCTACATCCTAATGAAATAGCAAAGAAAATTTTTTAAAAGTAGAATATATGTGTGTGTGTGCGTTTGCATATGCGCTGCCTGTGTGAAATCTCATGGGGAAAAGTAATTATATGTAGAAGAAAAATGATCTTGTGAGACCCGTCTGCCCATGCTTAGCTAACCAATTTCAGACACTATTATAAAATTGCGATGTATAACTATCATAAGTTAGCCCAGCATGAAGCTTATCTTCTACTGAGAGAGATTCTAGATAACTAAGGCCAGCACAACCTGCTCACTGCCCTCAGTAGTAGAAAAAAAAAATCAATGCAACCCCTCCCCCCACAAAATAAACAAAAAACTGAAAGCAACCCAGAAAAACTGAAACCACAAAAAAAAAAATCATAGCAAAAGTCCTTGCTGACACTGATGGAGAGAGGATCTAAATATCTTTACTGCCGTGGTTTAACACCTTATCAGATCCAGCTGCAATCTTCAGTTCGTGCATGGAGGTTAGCACAAGGGAATCGGTGCTGACGGTTTCATTGTTACATTTCAGTCTGGCATCTTATGTCTAATGCCTGGGGAAGTCATGTTTGTGCTGTGACTACGAACTGTGACAGCTGAGGGATCCTGTTTCTCCTTTTCCCATCCCAGTATGGATGGTAACTTCCCAGGAAAACAGGTGAGGCGAGTGCATGAGTTTTTGTTTTGGAGACTGAGCCTTTTTTCCACTTGACGTGGTCCAGTAACAGCAAAACAGAACCATTTTATTGCCAAAACATATATTTTCCATTCCTAACCAGAGATGCAGCATTTGAAGATTGTCACTTCTCATCACACTGACACTAGAGACTGCACAGCTCTTACAAGGCACTTTATGCTTTGCAGGATCAGAACCTAAACTCTCATAGCCCAGTCCATCCAACACAGTTGACCAAAACTTCACTCACAAAACAACTCATAGACACAGGGTCAAAGCCTAAGATGGGAGAAGATGACAGTTCAAAACAGGAATGCACTCTTTGGGGATGGATCTTACATTACAGCTCTCATGTCTTCTGATACACACTCATTTCTAATATCTTACTCCACAGGTTTACTTCAGAACATTTTGACAAGATGCTTTAGTTGCTAGTAATCAGAGAACAGTTTTTGTGCACCGTGGCAGTTGGAAAATGAAAGCCCTGTCCGGATATTAACAGTGTTTGTCTAGACTCATATATAAATGTGCAGATTGAGAAAAAAAATTACGTTGCTTTAGGAATTACTACACCTTCTCCCTCCCTGCCATGCTTTACAGTCAAAGAGGAAAGAAAAGAAGTTTAAGTCAGTCAAACTCAGGAACAGAATATAACACAGTTCCTAATTTCTCATTAACAGTGTGCCAGGTAAACTGATTTATCAGGAAATCTTCCTTCCTGCAAGCAGCATTGCAGGAGCACCTGTGGTTTTCTTTCTAATTAATTTAGCCATGGAACTCTGCTTCTGGTTCATCTCTAACAAGGAAAAAAAAAAAAAAAAGAATAAGCTATGATTGCATTGCAATACTTATTAAAAGATTATTGTATTCTCAGAGGAAACATGAGGAAGCAACCAGACATGGGTTTCTCGGTGTTCTTTGCCAGATAGACGACTGTGACTCTTGTGATGTGCAAAGCAATGGAATTTAGATCATTGCAAGCAAAAAAATGTGATGTTCCTGCAAAAGAAGCCTTACCAGGACCTGACTGAATTTTTTCTGTAAACTTCCAGGCTCACTTCATTTACGAAGACCCCATGTTCCTCTCCGCACAGACAGAGACACTCAGAAGTGTCACACACTTCCAAGCATTGGATGGGGTTTTGGAGATCTTCCATCATCACTGAGAGCTGACTGCTCATTTCTTGGGTTTCAATGTCTCAGAGGATACATTTAGCAATTGAGAGAGTATTTATGGAGTATTTTGGAGAAACTCAGACCAGGAGTGGGATGCATGTACCAGAAGTGTGAATATGAAGAGCTAAGCAGAAAACTGGGTTTGTGACCACCAATCTTGACTCTGCCACCAATCTGTAGCTAAACCTAGAGCAATGCACTTTCTGCCCCCTGCTTCAGTTCCCTCTCAGGGGAGTAAAGATCACGACTCCGTGTTTGCCAATCCTTTTCTGTCTCTCTAAGAGGGAAACTGAAATAAGCTTGAAAGAATTCAGACAGTCAGTTAAGCCAGTAGAGGTTTGACCTCCAAGCGGGTCACGACACTAATCGGTAGGTGACAGTAACATCTTCAGCTGCTGGGGCAGTCAAAAAGGAATGCATGAGTACAGGCATCCAGGTCAGGAGATGTTCTCTCACACTCAGGAAACTGCTGAACTGAAAATGTTCTTAATTCAGCCCATCTTTTCCATTGCACTCCTACTAGGTTTTTGTTTTCACGTGAAGGTTTTGCTGCCCCTCTCTCAAGATTATATTATTTTGGAGGGAAGTACTGTGAAAGTAGGTTCCTATTGAGCATGCATAGAATGGAAATTGGTCATTTATCAACTGAATCCCCACAGAACCACTAACTTAATGCAGCAAAATGAATGATGGAAGGAAAAATAAATGCATCTGAATTAAACAAAGCAGAAATATTACATCAACCAAAACACAACACACAGAGGCTGTTCTTGTAAGGGAGGGAGCTGAGGAGTCCTTTTTAGATTTATTATTTGGATTATTAATACTGATAGGTCAGGGAGAAGCAGGGAGAAAATCAGTCTTCCATCCTGTGGTGCAGAAACCAAGTATCATGCAGTCTAGAATTAAATGCTAAACAGATGCTGTTGTGTCTGGACTGAAGTCGTAGCAAAGAGCAACTTTTTTTTTTTTTAACTTTTCTTACCTAAATAGGAATCTCTGCAGAAGTTTACCATCACAAAAAGACATTGTGCACTTTTGAGATCTGCAAGATGGATCCTTTTAAAAGGAAAAACATCTTAACTGTTCTCTGTACAAAACTAACCTGCTCAGTCAAGGTAGGAGAAGGATAGAAAGAAATATGCTCTTCAGTGAAGTGGTTTTTTATCTTTCTCTCTGAGAAAGCTTTTGCTTTAATGAAACTGGTCCCAAACAGGTCAAAAGGATCATGTGCAACCTACCAGCTCCCAAACTGGAAGCATCTCCAGGCCCGAAGGTGTGAAAAAGGAAGCTTGTGCTCTTGAAAAATGAGAATCAGTCCATGAAGCTTGGCATGTCCTGCCGCAGGGGTACAAAGGCACTGTTCAAAGCCCAAAACTCCGGTCCAACCCACCTGGTGCAGCAGCAGCAGCTAAAAGCTGGCAAAAGCTCCCTGCTTCCCCACAGACCCATCCTGCCAGGAATGTCACATCCTCAGTGCACTAGGAAAAGAAATAACTTCTGGCATCATGAGAGCAGAAGAGGGAATTGAGGACTGAACAACCTCAGGCCTTCAGTCAGGTCCCACTTACACTCTTTATGGCTTATAGGTTGGGCCCAGGAAGATTAGCCTCAAATTAAAGTGGGCTACTGTGAGCTTCATTAGCTGTAAATAATCCATGGTTCATTTAGGGGTGAGAGACCCGGCTCACTAAAAGCTCTCCTAGGAAGAAGTTACACTAAACCAACAACAGAATATTAAAGGTATAAAAGAAGGTAGTACCACAATATGGGAGGGAAAAATCAGAGCTGCAGAGATGCAAATTCTCCCAACTTTTATTAAAAATGTCGCTTGCAGCTCATAAAAATTTCGGCCACTGATGAGAGAGCAGATTAGGATTTCAAAAAGCACTTAAAAAGTTGGGATCAAATGCTCTTTCTGACTAGACTTGCACACAGCATTTCAGATGTAACTTCTTGGGGAAGGATGGAACATTTTGAGCGTCCTTGCATGCACTTTTTCCCTTTAGAACAGGTGCTTTTAAGTCCTCTATTTTGGTTACGTCTGAGATTTCCCACATGCTCTCTTCATCATACAAACAATTCAGTTTACACTTTCCTGGCAGAGTTAAAGAGATTGCCCCAAGAACAAGCCGACATGCAAGCAAATACAATTCAGACCAAAGAAACGCTGCTGTAAAGGGCAGCCCCTACCCCTGTGCCAAGCAACAGGGAAATTGGCTCTAAGCCCTTTCTGACGCTTTATTGAAATGTGTTATTTTCTCCGCACAGAGGTACCCTCTGGTTCGCACAATGCAGTGCAGGCTCGCAGCTCTGCGCACACGCGTTTTGGCTGATCAAAAGCAGCAAGCATGCCAGAAATCTGTTTGCCCTATGCAAACAGTGCTACCTTGTATTGATTTCCTCAGCGCATGTTAACATAAATCTGACATTAACATGAGCTTACCCGCCACTCCTCTCATGGAGAGCACACTGATTTACAGGCTGTGTCAAAGCAGGTTGTGTTCAGACAAACAACTCCAGGTCCTCTCTGCACAGTGATGAGGCATCATTTGCCATTACCCATCAGATTCCTTGACTGAGCACATATTTTGTTTGATTTCTCTATTTTTGGAGGCTCCACCACTCTACTGGTCTGTTTTTCTGCATTCTGCTGTAACACATTAGTGCTATGCCAGGCGGGAGAAAGACTCGATCTAATATTTTTTCCCCCTAGGATCCCAGCAGGGGTGACGGCAAGGAATCATCCAGGAGACAAGTTGTCACGCCTATAATTTATTAGATGTCATATAACCACTCAACCCTCATTTAGGTACTTTAAAAACAACTTGTCTCTGCCTTCCCAAATGGAAAACTCAACAAGCATATTTACAGTTCATTTGACGTGTTTCCTCTTCAATTAAAAACGGGTCCCTCTCTTCTATTCTATATGATTACTTTAAACATTTTTAAACAAAATAATTTAACTGTCTTGAATAGAGGTGTTATAGCAATTTTTAACAAGACTCCTCTTTTTAGCCTTTCCTTTCAGGCAGAAAAATATACACTAGTCTTACTAATATTTTGTGCATGTTTCTATTTCTTTAGGTTCTGAAACCAGGCTGGCACTAATCCCATTGTATGATCACGAGTGCTTTACATTTCTACTTTAACAAGGAAAAAAAAACCACAGCAAATCATGCTCTATCCCATCTGTTAAAATGTCCCATACATCATTTGCCTTCCCTAGCCTTGCTTTGTTCAAGGCAAACCCTGGCCACCAGTCACGCTCACACACCTGATGTGTCAGAATGATAACAACAAGGAAAATTCCACCGGAAAAAAGGAGGTACAAGAAACACCCCCACTCCAAAACACGTGGGAGAACTGTACCCAAATTTTCAGTGTACTCGATATCCTGCCTCAGTGTTGTGGCTTTGTCCTTCAGTTAGGTACCTGTGTACCTTGGCAGGAGCTGTTTGTTCACAGAACCTGCCATTGACTACCTTTTTAATATCTTTATTTGTACATAGCAGCTATTCTTTGCTTATAGCTGCTTGTCCCTTCGTCGTTCTATAAAAACTGGGAAGTGATTTTGACTATATAGTTTAAAAAAATAATTTTCTGAATATAATCCAACAGAAAGTGAACAGCTATGAGAACATTAGAAAAGAGCAGACGTAAAGGCAAGCACTGTTAGAAAAACAAATAACAGAAACCTGGAGAGTCACTGCTGATATTATGACAAGCTGCCTCTTAAAAACCTATTAGAAATAAACAGATTCACAGTAGTAATTAGGGAATTGGCAGTTGGATACAAGAAAAAGGGAAGGAAAAGAGAAGGAGATATCAAAAATATTGAAATTGCAAAGCTCTTTGCCTCCATTAGGTTAAATGCTACAATTTAAGCACTCTGTATGTCCGCCCACGAAACCGCACTGACAGAAGTCTCAAAAAGAGGGGTCTTCTTTCCCTGCCTAGTGAGTAATAGCTAATAATCAGTCACAAAACCAGAAAAAGCCCCATGGTTTGCAGAAAGGCACGGTTGTGTTATTGGCTTCCACAAGGTGGCTTCTGCCAGTCATTTTACCCTGCAGTGACACCCCTGCACAAGCTGTGTGTCCTGCAGGCTCAGACTTATTCCTGCTTTTCACCTCAACCCCTTTTCCTCCCCTAAAGGACTGGGCAGCACACGAAAAAGACTTTAGGAGCATGAAAAGCTGTAAGGACATAAAAAAATACATGTGGAAAAAGCAAAGAAACACCCCTGATGTGTCTTGACAAATACATCCCTAGCATATTCATGCTGGAAAGAGAAGATGCCAGCTTTGTCTCAACTGGCAGTACAAGCAACCACTGATCATATTAATCTATCATTACAGTAAAGTTTTACTCTGATTGTTTCTCGTACAAATTCATTGAAACTGAGTGAGCTCTCTTCACACACCACAGAGGAGCCTGCACAACAAACAGTTCCCTACTTTTTTTTTCTTTTTTTTTTTTAACACTTTCCCTCTTAAGTGAAGCTGGTGTGGCCTTATCAAAGCTGAAATGCTGAAGTCAAGTGTCAGGCATTAACGCAAATGTCAAGTGACTGCAAGCGTCTAGATGAAGAGATATTTCAATGATTGCAAGGCTGCCCTCAGATTTGGAAAGCCTGGTTAAATCTCATCGTTTGTGTTCATCTCCTGAGTGACCTTGGACAAGCTCTGAACTTCAAGTTCCCAGCAATTACAAAGTGACTGATTTTTCTTGACTCCTCCTCTGTGTCCTATCCTCTCTTTGGCCTGTTTGTTTCTTCAGCACAGAAAGTATAGATTATTATTTATAGCATTGCACACAGAGTGGTTCAGTTTTTGTAGCAATATTCAGTTTGACTGTAAAAAAATAAATGAAAAAAGAGAGGACCTATACAAAGAAAAATACTTCTAATTTAAGCCCAAGTCCTTTACCTGAAAGTAACAACAGTTCACAGAACAAGGTCACAAGTAGCTTTAAGCCCAAGGATGTAAAAACTTTCCTATCTTTGCTATCTGCTAGAAAGAGGTCTCAAATTCTTTTATTGGCAAATATACAAATTTTACAAGGAAAAGAGATAGGTACTATGAGTCAGAGAGAAAAGCCTGTCCTCATAAGCTGGAATCTTCACATTTCTTCTACTTGTGCAGTTTCCACAATGAACTTCACAAAAGGTTGATGCTAGTTTAAAATAGAGAGTTCTTTGTGCAAAGCTGCATGCTTTATTCAAAGCACAAAATATCTTCCGGACAAAAACATGTTCTGCTGAAACAAACAAACACACATCAGAGAAAAGACAAACTTAAAAGAACCCTCTGGGTTTCAGCAGATTGCAGCTTACAAGTGACCATGTATTTCCTCCCCCATGCAGTCTCTTTCTGGCCATCAGTTGCTGTGCTTTCTTCTTTTAAACTTGCACCTCAAAAGCTGCAAATCTACTGTAGTATTTTTATACACCACCACTGAGGACTCCTTATGAACTCGCTTTGTATGCCTAAATTAATCCCTGGCATTCAAGGATGAATTTGAAGGCATCAATGTTCCCTGCAGGTGGCTGTTGTGGGGAAAATCAGAAGGGGGACAACAGCTGCTATTAGATTATAAATTGGGGTGTCAGAGCTACAGTGAGGCTGAAGGACTGTCTACACGCACAGAATTCTGCCCTGGCCTTTATGGATTGAGTAAAAAAAGATGGAAGACAGAGATATGAGGTACTGCACAGGACTGGATAATTCTATAAACGTGATTCTACATTTTTTTGGGCAGAAAAAGCTATATCACATGCCAGTCAGCATGCATGAGGACAGCAAAAATGTCACAGAAGGCATGAGGACAAAGCAGAGATCATGTGCCATCTCGTGACAAGACAGTTTGAAGAAAAAATGGTAAAAATTTTATCAAAACAGAAAGCAAAGGTGTTAAGTGATAGTTTTCCTATCACAAAGCCAACTTGAGAGGAAGGTAAACAGCTAGGTTAGGATCAATTTCATATGGCCTCTGGTTTTGTTAACACCTTTCTCAGGATGATGGGAGAGGTAGTTTTCTGGAGATCATTCTTCTCTGTCAGGGGGACCTGGATAAGTTGGCTAAATTCAGCCTGGCAAGGTGAATCCCTTGTCAAGCAAAGTCTGAAATGCTGCCCACTGACGCTTTCCTCCCGTCTCAGTTGTAATTTTTTTATGTTTCTCCTGGGTCTCTCCACAATTGCTCCACCAAACCTGAGCAACCTAACAGAGAACAGGCATTCCCAAACAGACAAATATCCCAGAATAGTATGTATCCTCAATATCTGCTACAGAGAACAAATTTCTTGACACTGCCTTTCAGAAGGAGTTTTTAGAGAATAGTTTACTACAAGATGGACTTGAGAAAATTGAGCAGCTTTTGCTCTCTACTAGTTCATGTTCTAAACATTTTGTTAGTCAATTTTTTCATTTTTGTGAGGAAAGAGGGGTTAAAACAAGAATAACTACCCAAAACTTGCTCTATTTTAAATTAATAATAAAGGTAAATTCAGGGCTTTTTCAGTCCAGACTATCTTTTATTTCTTTTGTCACACTTTCAAAAGGAAGCAAAAGCAAACACTAAGATATCAATTCAGTTGTCTACACACCGGCAGATTTTTAAAGCTGGCTGAAATGTTGTTCTGGAAAAGTTAGGGCTTTGTGTGACTGAAAATCTCACTAATCTGGTCTCCAATCTCTATTACATCCCTCACGTGAAGCATTAGGAATCTGCACAGTTCTTAACACAAACCTACATCCTGATCAGTGGAAACAGAACTGGAGTCCACTCCTTTATCAGCCACATTTACTGTTGCTATCTGAATCCAAAGTTATGAAAAAGAAAGGGACCGCTGGCAAAAACGAAAAAAACCCAAAAAACAGGAAACAGAAGAACGTAGAAAAACAAAGATCTTATTAACTTTATACCTTGAAGAAAGATGAGTGCTTTTATTTTTATCACTCTATCTGAAGGTTTTATTAGTATATCGGTAGAGACAGTAAAGAGTTATCCAGTGACTGAACCACTTTTTGGGTTAGATCATGGATATCAAAACACTTCATGAGATACCTGAACTGAAAGCCAGTTTTGTGGGCTGCTTCACTAAAAAACTAAAAGTGTATTCAGAAGTGTCTAGAACAAAAAGCAACATGAAGATATCTGGCACCCACTTAAGTCACGGACCACACAATTTTTCCAGACACTCATAGAAAGTTCAAATCAAAATCACAGTTTTGACTCCAGCAGAAATCACTGGTTCAAGGAGACACTAGCCTTAACATGCACTAGACTTGAAAGGAATTTCAAAGTCTTTGGTCTTTGAAAAGGAAAAAGAGCATGACTAAAATTTCCATTATCTTAGCCTTAGAAAATAACTTAGAAAAGTTATTGAAGTATGAACTATAATAGCATTGGGATGCAATATTTATTATACAAGTTTATTGACCATAAGCTTTGGAAATGTTTTATTATTATACAGAAGTGCCAATCATCAATCACTTTCTTGTGAAACAGCAAGGAAAGAAGATTGACCTCTCTGGCATTTATGAAACAGTTCAGGATATATTTCCATGTCTCCCAGAATCCTACAGCCACAAAATGACCCGGAAAGAGGGGAAGTTCATCTGTAGAGGATGATCTGGGTGTCAGATCTTTGTGGCGTTCCTAAATGGAGCAAACTTGGGATACCTATTCAAACAAGGTTTAACAAGTGAATTTGGTAATCAATTCCTGTTGAATTTGTAATTGGCAGTGGTCTGAACCCTCCAGAATGAGACTATCCCATTGAGCTCATTCCCAGCCCAAAGCTGCCTTCAAGACAGGATTTCAGGATATCAGCACTTCTGGAGGTAGTCTGCCCCCTTACTGGAATTCAAGCTGTTTGTTTAGTCATCCAGACCTGCTCCTCCAAGGGATGGGTTTTCCAGCCACCCTGCATGCTTCGAACACTCTGATCTGGTGGCTTTTTAGGAAAGGTGGCCACACACTGTCTCTTTGAACATTCCCCTCTCTGGCTGTGTAGAACAGCCCCGGAGCTCTGCTGAGGCACTCAGATCTCACTTACTCCCCACAGCTGGGAATTACATCTGTGCTTCCTGCTATGCTTCTCAGGTATCCAAAAGAAATCAGGTTCTGTGTAAGTATTCAAGCAGGGCATAAATTACAGCTCGGAAGGAAAAGTCTTCCACAGAAAATTGTTTCCAGTCTTAAAGCAGCCCAACACCAATTTATTTATTTTTACCTACCAAGCAGCACAGCCCATAATCTTTATTTTTGTGCTCTGTTTTTGCTTGAGTGCAGGTCTATGACTAGTCATAGATAAGTGGCATTGGTTTTTTCAGGGTAGTGATTGGTGGGATGAATTGCCAGAATTGTGAAGCTATTTCAGTTTTGTCATAGTTCTTTTTGTTCCAATACCTTAAAAAAATAAAGCACATACCCCAATCCCAAATTACTGAAGCACACTCTGTATTTTCATTCCTGATCACAGGATGAAAAAACTAGTGTTCTTTCTCAGCCCTAGAAATGACCACCAACACCTCAATTTCAGAGTTCTTCATGGAGACAAAAGTCCAAGTATTTTCAAACACCCGTTCCCTGAAAAGTGAAGACATTTATGCAGGCACAAAAAGGAGACAAAATTCAGTGCTTACAGGGAGACACTGTTAAAGTGTGCAGGGAAGCACCTACCCCTGTTGTCACAGTATAACCAGTTTAACCAGTCAAGTGACAACAGCACCGCTTTTTCCTCTCCATCACCAGAAGAAATATTGCTTAAGCTTCTATATTCACAACTCCTTTTTTGTCACTTCTTTTCTTAAGCTACTCTTGTTTGCTCAGTGTATTTAGCAGACATTTATCTCACTCTATCAGCAAAGATTAAAGACTCATACTACCTAGTAATCCAATTACCCTGCATGAGAAAAGCAAATGTATCTTTGGTCAGCGCCCACAGAGCTCCAGGAATCCATCACAATATGAAATGAAATCTAATTAATTGTGTGCTTTGGTTTAGCTTCATCCACATCATTATTTCATTCGTTTCTAATGGATATGTTAGCAGAGATTTAATAGTTTTAAATGCACAGAGCCAATGGGTCAGCTTACCCTAAGGTCAGTGTTCAGATAATTATATTTTTAAAGAATTGTATCTGAAAAAAGTCACATGTGGTGGGAGACACAAAGCAGAGAGCGTTACAGAGCCTTGGGATAACATAGCATTTATGCAGAAGTCTGAGTGTTTTACCAATTCCACTAATCCTCATTTTACATTTCGAGAGAATGGGACTTTCATCAAATCTTTTTTCTTCTTCAAACACGCATTTCCCCACAACCTATTAAAGCATCTGGGGGAACCCTAAAGTAGCACAACATTTATCCAAATCCCAGAGGCAACCAGTCATCTGAGTAAGGTTTGGTGAAGAAAAAACCAACGAGCCCAGAGTATAATGCCATACATAAATGGGTTGGTGTGACATAATGGAAACACACTGAGGAGTAGAAAAAAGGGCCCGTGAGCCTGCTTAGAGTTATTTGGGAACCACACTGCGTCTCCAGGCTGGGACAGAGTCACGGAGGGCTGTGAGAGCCAGAGGATAAACCAATACTTCAGTAAAACTGCAGTGAAACAGCAGAAACAAAGAAAGCCTCTCAATAACATTTAACCAATATAGTGTTATAAAGCAACTGGCCCACAACTGACAAGTCGAGTTTTTTAGATAGTGAGAGACAATGGCTGGAAACATAAAGCAGATGAAAAAAAGGTAAATCATCACAGTAAAGTTACAAAACAATCTGTTAACAGCAAAGTGATTAGCCATTAGGAGAAACTACTTATAGAAGTGGTAAAGTCCTCATTATATATGACAGTTGAATAAAGGCTAAAAGCTGTCTAAAAATATATGACATAATGCAAATAGAAGTTATATGAAAAAAAAAAAACCAGAATGCATTAAACCGGAGATCAAATTAGGCAGTAACAAAGTTTCTCCCTCAACCTTGAAAGCAATTGCAAATAGCATTATTTTCTTGAATGTATTAAGATGAGACAAGACAAATATTTTACTGACTAGTTTGTCTGCAGGAAAAGAAAATATTTTATCCTTTAAGTGGTTAATATCTTGTTTAATCAGTGCTTCCACTTTGTGATATACCAGAGCTCTAGGAAAGCAACTGGGGAAGAACATCAAGATCTGTTTCACCAAATAAACAATCTCTTATGAATATCAACATTCATATTTTCCAAAAGCATATATGAAATTCACTTCCATAACTCCATTCCTTTTTAAAAAGCCAAATCACCATCCATGAAGGCAATAGGATTTTAAGAACTGAATGCACTCTGTTGTCTCCTGGTGCCCTTAGTCTTTTCCTTGCTATCCTGCAGTGTTAGTTGGTAGGATATAAAGTAAGATTCCCTCAGCCTTCCTGTGGTGAGCATGCAGGTTTGCAGTAGTGTTTCCTTGGGCACAAGCCTTAGACGTGGGCCCGACTGCTCCAGGGGAGTCAGCACGTGGGCACAGGGAACTACAGAGGTGACACTGAGTCGAACAAATTGTACAAGTCCAAACCCAAAGCCCTCCTCCAGAGAAATGCTACAGAGCACCTGACATGACAAACCCCTTTAGTTTTACAGAGTTGCTGAGATGCCAGACTGTTGCATGCACAGGCTCCATACAGAGAAGCCACAGGAAGCTGCTGTGTCCCATGGCCATGATCAGAACAGTGGGGCTGTCACACAAACTCACGCTGTGTTTGTGTGTGTGCGTGCACACATGCTGTACTTTGAACAAAAGGATGTGGCGTATGCTTCCAACCTTCAGTGTGGGCTCCAAGGCAAGGTAAAGGCACAAGAAGGCAGCCAGGCTGCAGCCCACCAACACCAGCAGCTCTACCAGTGTCACACCCATCCTCAGTGCAAAGCAGCACTCGGATCAGATGTCTTGTGCAGCATACAGTCAATCCAGAAAGCGAAGAGTGTGTTAAACCAGACACAAAACACTGACTGTTTCACTTGTTTTGAGGGTGATGTTCCTATCTCTTGGCATTTCCTAAAAAAAAAAAAAAAAAAAAAAAAAAAAAAGAAAATTTGAAAGCATATTTGTGACAAAATAAAAGCAACTTGCCCTCCAAACACACATACACGTACAGATTCAGGCAAATCTGGGGAGCTGCACAACAAAGTAGCGTTAATTTGACATTGAGCTTTGCTCCCTGTTGATTAATTGTCAAATATAAATGAAATTCTGTGTTCGCGTTGCAAACTACACACAGGTCATTTTAACTCGAAGTTGAAAGGCCCAAGACAGAAAAGGGGATCAAGGGGAAGGAAAAAAAGAAAACAAAACAAAGCAAAAAAGTGCAACGAGAAAAAAAACAACCCCAAAGGAGACAAGGACATGATGACAGTTCAAAGAAAATATAACACAAAGATGATTCTATCTGCTCAAAGCTCATGCACTGCTACTGAAGTTGCCTACATTATGAGGCCAGTCTTAAAGACAGATACAAAGGGAAAGTTAGTCAAAAAAAATCAATTCTATTCTCTAAGTTCCCAGCAAGTCCCCTGCATCCATCAATAAAATAACCGATGCAGTATTTTTTGTTCTGTGCAGTGTGGCCTTAAAACAAGTAGAAGAAAGTATTAGAAGAAATCACACAGGGTGTCACGCAAAGCCATTATAAAATTGAAATTACTTGGACAACTTCATGAATGAACCTAGAAGATGACTCACGCAGTCCTCCTTTGTCCCACAGGAGAAGTTCAAAAGGGCATTGCAAACAGGTATTTTGCAACCATGACTTTCTGTGTGAATGAGAGGCAGAAGCCCCACTGAGAGGCTTGCAAAATGTCCAGAAGCACAACAATCTATATTTTCTTCAAAAACACCACTTATGTCTTTCCAAAAGACAAAAATGGATATAACAACACGGGATTTACTTAACAAGGTGTAAATTAATTAGATTTGAAGTGAATGCAATCTAACACCTGCTCGATATAGCCATGTAAAGCAATGAAGAATCAAGCAGCCTTGTCCTCTTTAGGCGAAATATTTCTAATGAAGTAGAACTTGAAGCCTTCTGAGCCATTTTCTCTACTTGGTCTTGGAGAAAGAGCAGCTCGCTGCACACAGACTGCAAAGTTCTGCAAATCCCTACCTGTCTGCACTGTACTGAGGCAAAAGGAGGTAGAGAACAGTACTGCGACCTTTGGAAGACACACAGCTTGCCTGAGCTCCTCAAGGTCTTCATGCGGCTCCTTCTCAAGGAAAGGTGATTTTTATTTCTTTAATCATAAATTCATTATCTCAGTTTGATGACTGCTTGCTAATCTCCTGCTGATGCTGTGATCTAAATATAGCACCCAGGTTTTTGGAGTCAACACTGGCTACAGCCCTCTGTTGGTATCAGGTATGGCAACCTCTTTCAGTGATGCTGCCTTTTATTCAAAGGTTATGCACTATCCTTCTGAACAATTTAAATAAGGTGCTTATAAGAGTTTCTGTCAGGTTCTTCAAACTTGGCATAACTGCTATTGAGGCAAAAACACCAAAAGTTCCATGAAATTAAAAAAAAAAGAGCAGAAAAAACCTACACAGGCTTTGGATAACAACTGGAGTAGTCACTGGTGTGCAACAGTTAATTAGTGTCTTTTTATTTCTGGTACAGAAATGGAGTTTGACTTTCTACAGTATATAACCAATCTCCCTAGAATAGACATTGCAAGGTAGCTGTGACTCTTAATTGCCTTTGTTATTACTCACTGTAGTCAATCCCTTCAAAGAGCTGAGCTGCAGCTTGGCAGCCGCACCTTCCACAACATCAGTGGGATTTGCAGGTGTTCAGCAACTGCCTGGATGTGGTTGTTTGCTGTTTTGACAGCTATGCTATGCACATCTTTCTCACATAATAGAATAACACCTCGGGAAGCAACAACATAGGTAGGATGAAAAACACACTTGTTCGAGTCTGTTTCTCTCTTTCTTCTGGATGAAAATATGTTGGAAACCAGAGCTGATTTTCAATTTTGGCTTAGTGTAGGTACTTGTGTGGCATGCCAGCCCTCACTGGTTTGCCCCTATATAATTCTAGGCACATATGTGTCACCTGGAGTTCTTCCACTTCATCTCCAATGTTATTTAGATTTTTCATGTTTACATGCAGTGATACTGTCGTGGATACCACTGACAACCAGCAGGCCTCTGATGGGTCTCACAAAGAGGTTCCTTAAGCAGCCAAGGAAATAATTGTAAAGAAATTGAGTCCAACGAGGCAGTGCTGGGTGAGCCAACAGTACCTGTTGTAAACCAGAGCACACCAGTGATGATTCGAGAGCCTGCAGGTGTCGTGCTGAAGCAGTTCTACCATTTGCTAGGATTTGCTGTCCTTGATACTTAGAAATATCAAAGGAACCCAAAGATTATGTTACACTTGAGGGTCCTGAGGCTCCCTGTGGGCAAACACACTGCCTTGACACCAACAAGAAATCAGCACAAGAGAACAAGGTGTGGAATTCAGCTCCTTGCAGGCTTCATGCCAGTGTCAGCCCAGCCAAAGCATGGCATCCCTCATGTGCCCTTCTTAAGCAGTAGAATTAAGGGTGAGCTCTGAGCAATGGAGCCAGCACTGGTTATGGAATCACTCTCCAGACCTGAATTATGAGAGGCTGTCAGCACCTTTCATCAACATGCATCATATCGCTTAGTTAATGGACCCTGAAAAGGATCTACTATTTTTCAATATTTTTTCCCATTATTGTAAATAGATGAGATTCTGCTCCAGGCCACATAAGAAAGATGAAAAATTAAGAGGAGGGGACATGAATAAATGTAGAGAATGTGAAGAAAGAATATGATTGCTCTTATTTTTTTTTCCCTCAGCAAGGCATTTTCTTCGCCTTGAAAAAACTAGCTTTTGCCCTAAGAAAGAAGCCAGCTGAAGTTATCTGGAATGCAAGATGGGACAAGCATTCAAAAGGAGCAATATTGCAGTAAAAAACTCCAAGTATTTACTAGTTTCAACACTGAACTTTTTTTTTCTTAATTAGTGATTCTAAATCTCTTTTTAAAATAAAAAAAAAAAAAAACAAACTTGATTAGTGGCACAAATATGAAATCTAAGTGTAAAAAAATGTTTTTACACAGTGTTACACAGATTTTATCAAAGCAGCTCATATAGCTGTAAACAACAGTTCTTCTGAAGTAAAAAAGTTACCTACATAAGCTGTCTGCTCTGAAAAATGACCTCTGTGAATCCTAAGAAATGAACCAAATGCCACATTCTCGAAAGCCCTATTTTTAATGCTACTTTTAATCCAAGTTTTAGCAATCCATCTGTGCATTTGAAACAGAGTTACTGAACTTATCACTATTTAAACCTGTGTGAACACATACAAAGACATAGCAGTGCATGAAAACAGAGAATCTTGACAGAAGTGGTTTGCTACCATTTGCAGGCTTAGACGAATGTGGTGGGTCTATTCTCAAATTAGTTCCACCTTTTTCTTTTGATAGAAACAGGCTTCAGCTTTCAGGGTCTCTCAGCTGATATGTTATGTTTATTACATATATACATATGTTTTTTGCTATTAATTTGGTAAGGAAAACCAAAGAAAATTTAAGAATGCATGAACTCTACATTTTCCAACCTGACACTGAGAACTGTGAGAAATTCAAAGTATGCTTGCTCTGGGGACTTGAAAGTTTAAAGGAAGGAAACAGATTGATAACCCTACATTCATAGTATTTTCACAAACATAATCTGGTTTTCCTTCTCCCTGGGTTTTATTGGTGACTTTTGGATTTTGTGGGGGTTTTTTTGTTTGTTGGGTTTTGTTGTTTTGGATTTTTTGTTTGGGTTTTCTTTTTTAACTGAACTAGTTAGATAGATGTATGAACGCAAAATGAGCACAAAGAAATTGTAACCTTGTAACTACCATAGTCCTGACTGCTCAATTGAATCTTCAGGGAACCATTTAATATTCAGATGCACAAAAAACCATTTAAATAATGCTAGGGTTGGGCTGTGCCACAAACCGACAGATGCTGGGCAATTCACAGTTAAGGATGACACTTCATTACCACTGTTCTTAACAAGGAAAACCAAAAGCATGTAAATTAAGGATATAACTTCAGCCTTTCAAATGAATTCTTCAGGATTTATTGGTGTGTTACAACAGTAATGTTATTTTAAGCACAGTTTTCTTTACGTTAAATGCCAGAGACCTTGTCTGTATTCAGGCAACACTAAGTATCAAAAACTGTAAGAAAAGTAAGTGATAAAATAGAAGAGTCAGATTCCCAGTGAACTGCTAAATAAATCCCTGTAAAAATCCTACCATATTGTTGGGAGGGGAGTGGGAAAAAGACTGTGATGTTGTGAACTTCCAACGTCATACCAAATGCAAAGACAGAAGGTAAAGCTTGGCAAAAACTGAAAAAAAATGTTGCTGAACAATCATTCACATATGAAACATAAAATATTGTGGAATTAATTCATCTGGCATAGATAGTTCTGTCTAAAGTCTCATTTTATAATTCTTTATTTGTGATGTAAATACACAGCAGTAAAAAACAGATATCATCAAACTTCTACACACAGAGTTAGTTCTGAGACAATGAGTCTTGTTGATATTTATTTTAAAACATAAAATTAAAGGAACTCTTATTTTCTCATGTGCAGTGAATACTTAAATGCCTGAAAATAATTAGATTTAAAATAGGTGGTATAATAAACAAAGAAGCTAAATGGTACAAAGTACTGAACATCTCCAGTATGGAGCTACAACTGTAGACACTTTTGATGTGATCACTCCTGTACTTTTTGCAATTCATTACAGGTATATAATTTATTAACCTGTGAGAAGCCCATGTGACACTCTCAAATATTTTTTATAGGAAAGAAAAGTGAAATAATTTCCTAGTCATACTTGATCTTTTTTAGAAAAGAAAAACGAAGGAAAGAAAATCTATCTGAAAATTAGTACATTTGTAACTACAGATTCCTATTTTCAGGCTGCTCATTAGTTGAGTCCCACCTATGACACAGGATTATATATATAAGCTTAAAAAAATAGAAAGAGAGGAAAAGAGATGTCAGCAATAAGAAACATGAACTTCTGTGAATCTGAATTAAAGAAAGAGACAAGAAATGGAAAAAGAAATAAAAATATCTAGTTTAGTAAAGACCAAAGGGCCAGTACCATGAACATAGGATTGCATAGTATAAAAAACATCTTCAAAGCAACTGAAGCTTAAAAATTCAGAGGAAGTCTTTGAAAGCATATACAGCCACATAGAAAGCTGTCTGAAACATGCCTGTCAAGACAAACAATTCAACTGTATGTCTGAAGGATTGTTTTACAGGTCCAACACACATTTTCCTGAATTCATGCCTTTTATTTCAGTGTCTTGTTTAAAGAAACCATACTACACAAGATATTTAACTAGCCTCCTTTAATGCTAAAACCAAAAAAGTTGCCTTACTCACAGTGAAAGATGCAGGCTTCTTCTGCAATAAGAATAGTGGTATACTTCAAGTAGTTACTTATTTCACGCCGTAACAAACTCAATCGGATGTTTGCATATTCTGGGACAACACGTTCAGAACCACCAAAGTACCATGAATTAAAAAGCCAAGAAACAAAAATCCCAAACAAACACCAAAAAACACTAACAAAACCAACACTACCAAAAACTAAACTAAAAAAAACCCATAAAATGAAATAGAATACTCACTTGGTAGAAGCAGGCAAACAGAACAGGTCACTGTGATACAGCTGCAAAACCAAAAACCACACCTATAAGCCTTTACCAGTTTGAAGGCAGCTTCACTCGAGTGTGCAGCAGGGGGTAAGGGGAAAAAAGAACCAACAAAACAAAAACTACCAAAAAAAAGGTTTCAGAAGACCACAAATGTATATGGATTGTGTTTCCAGAAAAGGCAGTGTTCCTACCTTGCTATATTGGTTCAGAAATAATATGTAACATAAAACATTTAAAGTTGTCAGCAGTGGCAAATTTGTTCAAGTTCTTATAAAGAAAAAGATTTTTTTGAAAGAAGTGTGCCTTTTTTTAGTTCCACTGAATTCTCCTAATGAAATACTTTGAAACAGCAAGTGAAAAGGATGAGTGAAGATAGCCTAAGCTTCTGTGATTCTAGAGCATATGAGCATCACACTGTCTAAAGTTAGCATATGAACCAGTTATCTGATAAGTCACAGAGAAAATTATTCATCAAAAAATCCAGCCTCAATCCTTTCAAAATCCCCTTAAAAGAAATATACTTACAACCTATTACTTTTATTTCATGAAATTTAATGTATACTTTGCTTTTCCTCTTTTCTTTTGTATTTTTAAATATTGCAGCTCAATATTTTTCCTTCTACCACTTTCAGCTCCAAATTATCCTGTATGAGTGAGTCTCACACCTCTTTTTTCTCTCTTACATTTAATTTTTTTTACATTTACAACCTTTGAAATCAATAGCGGTACAGTCTGAGACAAAAATAATGTAAAAATGCATATTCAAAAAAATCAAGACCAATTTGGCAACAAAAAATAAAATTACTTTGCCTTCCATTTTAACAAGTCAAGGCAGCTGAACAGATAAATAAGTGGGAAAAAGAGCTGAATCCCATAGGTACAATTTTTCCTGTTGTGCTCAATAGCAAAAACTATTAAATTAGTTAATATTTAAAATTATAGTTAAAAATTAAAAGAAGAAAAATCATAGGGAAAAAACATACCTCCTAATGGGACTTGTTTGTGTGTATTTCCTAAGCCCTTATATCCAAAGTGATTGTAGAAATAGAAACAGCACTGAAACTTCTAATTAGAGATTTTCTAAATCTCTTGTGGTTTTTGCACCTAAGAAAACCCAAATTTTCCCTTCTCCCTAAGGGGCATCAGTCCCTGTAGCTGAATTTCAAACTTTGCAGTTAAAATGAAGGGGGACACAGAGTGAGCCCACATGTGTCAGAATTCATCAAGTTCAACTACTTTATCTGGAGTAATTCCACAGGATTGGTTTATAGGCCAAGAATGAAATCCTGGAGAGCTGCAGGAGCCAGAAATGTGCCAGCAGGACCTGCCCTTTGGGCAAGGGGAGGATTTCCACTCTGCAGCATCCTCGGACCGAGGCAACACGCCAAGAGACGCTTCCAGCCTGGCAGCACGTCCCATGATATCCTGAAGCTGATGCAGAGGGTGTTTTCTCACCCTGAAGCAATTTACTGACACATTCGTGGGGACTGCTGTGGATTTTGTTTTGTTTATTGTCTTGCTAATGAAGTGTTTGTTTGTGTGAGTGCAAGTGCTCCGGGAGAAGCCTCCAATTTATCATGCTTGTGTTGACATTGCTTCATCTGCAGCCTAAACACAAGCACAGGCTGCACAGAAATCTTATGGGTGGTTAAGTGTTTAATACCATGTCTAGATCACCAAGAAGAGCTGGCAAGAAACCCCATGGATTAGGTGACACGTGTCCCTCCAAATCACCAGCTGATTAGGACAATTGTGTGACAGAACAATGCTCCTAGTCCTATAGCTTGGTGAGGAGTATAAAGAAAAATGGAAAATGTTCCAGTAAATTATACAACACAGAGCAGATCTTCATGAAAATTCAGTTCTAGTTTAAAGAGGCAGATTATTCAATATATATACCTGCAGCAGGCTCAAGCCCATTGGAAAATTTGTCCCCATATATGAGAAGAGAGAAATGTACTGATGAGCAGAACTGCTGCTGCCAAGCAGCAGAAATAAAGTGCAAAGGAATAGGAAAAAGAAATCAATTTCCCTTATCGCTCTCCTGCTGCACATTGTGTTTCTGTCTGTCATGCTTATATAGGCAAATCATTGTATTATCTTTCCTCCTGTGGACAGTTCCATTGAAGCATTTGTGAAATGGAGGATGTGTATGACTCGTCAAAGGCTGTGACCCTGACAATAAATCTGTACACCTCCCTGAAGAAGTCCCTGCTGTGCTCCTCTAGTATAGATCTGCTCCAGAACATATGGGTTCAGAGTCAACCCTATATTATCTGGAAGATTTTCTTCTTCCATTAGAATTCAGCTGGGGACAAAGCAGACTTTTAAAATGGTTGACATGTCCCTGAGACCTAAGGTACAACTCTTTCCACGATACTTGTAGAAGGTCCATGAACTTTACGGTGCTGAACAGGCTGCTGAGAAGGGGATGTCCAGTGTTACTCTGACCAGGAGCCACTGTGACACCCGCCAGCTTTAAACAGAATGTATTTACTTGTGAGGGCTGCCAGCTGAAAGGAAAAAAAAAAAGCAACCCGCGGTGAACCTCTTTTACATCAAGAGGTGGAACCCAGAGGTTCTGGTACCCTGAAGTCTGGTGCACCCTCCTACTGCCCTGCAAGTTCTTCCAAGTGGAGTCCTTTTACATCTCCTTGCCCTGTAAGCCACTACCACCAAAAAAATATTTTTAGGGAGCCACTTTCATAATAAAAATCATCCTATTTTATAGCTAATAGTGAGCGTCCTGCCAACAAAAGCAGACTGCATGCATGGTAAAGAGGCCCAAGTAACATCAGAGCTTGGACAGCTTGCTGCAGCTCAGGATCTTTCCCCATCTTCTCCCCCAGCCCCCAGATCTTTAGTCATTCAATTAAGTGCCTTGAGATTTGAGATTGGAAGGTGCTAGGAGGATGTCAGTCATCATTAGGATAATTATCAGACTTAAACATTATGCATTATTTATTCCAAATATTTATTCATTATTGTGTCCCAGCTTAATGCAAGTTACTTGAGGCAAATCTATTTCTTATGGAAGTATTAGTGAGAGAAACTCTGAAGCAGAAAAAAAGCAAGCTACCAGCCAAAAAAATAAACCTTGCCAAGCTCCTTCAAGGAGTGATGGAGAGAGAGAAAAAACAGAGAAAAGAAAGTTTTAATAAGATGATTGATCCTAAAGCTGTCAGGTTGTATTATTGACAGTATGCAAGCCTCTTCTGGGAGCACAGATGTTGATCTAATATATTTGGTCCATGATCTAATTTAATATGTTAGATGTCCTCTTGGTAGACTGCAAATTTTCTTCCAGTTCTTTGGGGGAAAAAATGACAATAAAACCTCATAGTTGCAAAAGCTGTATGCTTAAGATTTTTTGAGTGAATAAGTTTACGTATTATGTAAGGTAAACTAGAACAGCTTTTCGGCACTAATAGCATTATTCTGATTTTTGTCTGTCAAAATCCAGTTCAGTATGAGTAGCCCACAAAGTAGAACTGTGGTTTATAAAAATTTCACCGTCGCTTTGCTACCAGCTGTTCCTAATATGGTTAATTATTTTTCTTAGCACTACAATGACAGCAAACGACTGGGGCACAGCCACCCTATGGGCTGCACAGACATGTAGCATAGCAGGATGAGATGATACACTTTGACCAAGAGGCAAATAGTAGAATTATCAGCAACAGACCACTTGTGCAAGCTGAAATGAGGGCAAAAGAAGTTAAGAGATTTGCTCAGCCTCGTAGGTTCATCAGTAGTGGAATTAGCAGAGCCTGCTGAGGTTTTGTGACCTGACATGTGGCAATTTTATTGTAAAAAAAAGATCTTGAAAATTAGTTTTTCCTCTATGTGCATATATTCTTGGAGAAAACTGCATAACAAAATAATAAATAACCAAAATATATGGGTGTGTGAAGACATTACAATGCTAAATTTTTCAATGCTCTACTCAATTTTGACGTGCTTTTCCTCTGTATTTCCCTATTATTGAATTTGTCTGTATAGTCTCTACTTATATTTACATGGGAGGGCTTCAGGAAAAAAGGCAACTTTCCTATTTTTGTGTTTGAATTCACCCAAAATCAGGAAATGATGTTGTACAAAACCCAAACAATATAATAATAAATTAAAACTTTTAATTAAAAGCCAAAATCTTACTTTTTTAGGGCTGTATTTCCTTTTTTAACTCTTTTGACTCTTTACACTTTTGAAAAATCAGAAGGGAACAGAAACAGAGGAATAAGAAAAATGGATTAGTGTATCCATATGATTCCTCATTGTAAAGGCCAGCCTTGATGTGCTTTTGCTCTTTTGTTCCTTTTCTTCAGTCTCAACATTAGATCTAAAAAGAGAATATGTGTCCATATTTGGCAGTCCTTCCACACCACTGGATAGGAAATATGGGATTTTGATCTTTCATAACTACTTACTTGGCACCTAACCATAACGTGTCACTTGTTTAGAAATCAAAACTCTTACAGCTCCAGACCTGCAGCAAGCCACTGCCAGGAGAGGCAGGCACTCATGTAAAGCAAAATCACTGTGCTCCTGCCATTCCACTGAAAGCTTCTTTAACCCACAGATACAGGGCAGCAGCTGGGCAACATCAGGCCAGCTGTGTATTGGCCACAGCAGCCTGCCCCAACAGCAAACATCAAGAGCCAAATATAGGGTTAACACAATCCTATCATGGTATTTCTGTGGAATACTCTCCCAGCTTACAGTGACTTTCAGGAAAGGTCTTTTTTAAAACAAGAGTGAACTCAACAGCTGAGTATCACCAGAAATCTGTTTGGATCTTGATATATGACAAGGAAGAAAGAAAAAATGCTTATGTTGCCATGACATAGATACTGGAAAGTTTCCTTCTGACAGTCCATAGAGGAGAAGGTGAGCAGCAGGTTAATTGCATTCTGATGGGAGATTTTATTTTTAAGTTTTCTATCTCAGTTTCTCTCTTTTCTTAATGTTGTCACAACATTTTGATGTTAGTTTGATGCAAACAGGATTTAAACCATGGGTATTTCTATTGTTGCTGGTATAGTTCCATCACAGTGAAAGACAAGGAATCAGCAGTCTACCAGCCAGCCAGGGGCGAAAGTGGCGGAGAGAGAAGTTTCTGTTTTACAGCAACTGAAACTTAGAAACTTCTTCAAAGAATTTTAAATGAAAACCAGACTGGCACTTGCATGTAAACGTGTTTATCAGAACAGGAGAGTGGTGAATTTGGGCACACCAACCCACCACAAATGGGTCCCTTGGACACTGCTTGAAGCCTTCTCCTGTCCTAAGGCAGTGTGACGCAGAAATGTTCTGCCTGACCTCTTTTAACCCAGATCATTTAAAAAGAGAGAGCAAGGAGGAAAGAGGTTTTGTGTGAAAGAAATAAAGAAGAGGCGCTCACAGCTTCTTACTGAATTTTATAGTTCTGCAAACCGAGACACAATGAGGATAAGTGATAGACCAATACTGTCCCAAGGATGTAAATCAGCTTTTCCATCACTTTTCTGTCCTTACCCTCTCTCATTGTGTGCAGAGGTTGAGCCTCTCCAAATATAAAAGATGCCATCTGCTTGAACCTAAGATTTAGCTTTGGGAAGCAGGAATAAACAACAGGTTTAAGTTCTCCTTTGTGTACCTGAAGGGACAGTGGGAGGGAACCCACCTTCTTTTAGTACTGATCATCTGGATAAAAAAATTTTGTTGATAAGGAAGAGAATGATCTAAGTGAAGCCCTAAAACAGTAGGGAAGATTAAATGAGTTCTCTGCATCATACACACCCAATTAAATCACTACACATATGGAACAGGGAAGTAGGAGGGAAGTCAGGAGCTCAGAAACTACAAAGAAATGAGGGGTTTACTCAATCATTAGCAATGATTTTAGTCAATACATACATTATGTTTTGAATGAAGACTTTTATCTTTGAAAAGTGTAGGTTGTTTATGGAAAACCTGAGGAAGAAAAAGGTAGATTAAATACTTTTTTACTTTTGAATATTATTTCAATACAAAACAATATTTCAAGTTTTCATCTGATGCTATGACCAGTAAATTTTTCTCTGAAGAAAGAGCCTTACCATATAACCCATATTATTAAACTACCTATAGACAGTGATAGATTCAGGCCACAGTCACATTCCTGGAACACAGAACAGCATCATCACACAGATTAACAATGGTCAACTGAGGCTTCATTATAATGAACTACTTTCCCAGTCCTGCAAAAATTCCATGATGAATCTTGTAGTCATAGAATTTTTTAGCTTGGAAAAGAATCATAAATCATCACATCCAACTGTTAAATTTACCACTAAAGCATGTCCCTACGTTGAGACATTTACACTTTTAAATACCCTCGAGGATGGCTACTCAGCAGCTTTTCTGGGCAGCCTGAGAATTGAAGCCACATCTCCTGAAACCTAATTCAGAAACACATACTTAACTTCATCTCCTATCCAATTTGTAAGCTGGAAGCAGCTGATGGAGCGCTACACCTCATTCTATCACCTTTGGATGGTGGGCATTCAGAGCCATGAAGCTACATCAGTCTCGGAGGCTTTCATGTCATAGATCCCTAGCTCATTCCAGATCAGAACATTTATGTAACAGTTTTTATAATCATGCAATAGAAAACTCTACTTTTTAAAATCTCCTGTAAGAGCTTGCAAAATGCAGACACAAAACAGTGTGAACAAGACTAAGGAAAGACAAATGAAAGAAGGAGGAATTTTCCCAGAGATGTAGAACATAATTTTACAAAGTAGTGATGAAGAAGGTTCAAGATCTCTTCTAATTATTTAATGTTGAATATTCCCACTTGTTTTATTTCTGTCTCCTTAAAGAGAATATTTCCGGCTGATCAGAAAATGCTCAATGCAATCTTTTGTATTCTTTTAACTTCTGTCCTTTCACTCATGCTTGAATATCTCAACTCTCTCACCTCTTCTTCTTTTCCCACATTGGAAGGGGAAGAATGGAAGTGAGGTGGGGGGACCCTAAGCTGCTTAAATGGCTGAGAAATGTTTCTTTGAGGCACAAGTGCTGCTGTGTTGCAGAAAGCAAAGCTGTACAGGATAGACCCAACAATTTTTTGGCACTAACAAGAGCAGGAAAGTCCGCAGGCGAGACTGAGGAATGCAGGCTGACTACTGCTGGAAAGATGGTGTAGAGTTGCGCTGAAGAACTCTACAAAATAACCAACAGGAACTTACCGTGCCTACCAAGTTCCTAAACAGTTCTACACAGTCTGGAGCACCCATGTGTTGCCTCTCTATTTGCATATCTATAGGCAGGGCAGGGCACTGTCAGTTTAGCATACAATGTCAGAGGAAATTTGAATTGTACAGAATTTGATTCTTAAAACAGTATCATCTGAAACTAGAGATCAGACCATGCTCCACAAGAAAAAATGTGATGAGCACTGGCATCAATTTAAAGTTATTAGTAGTAAGACCAAATAAAATGGTATAAAAAGGGCTATAAATATCAGAGCAACTTCAATAGTTATTCAGTGGTATAAAACACACCATTCCAATTAAAATAGAGATGACAATGTAATATATCTTGATTCTTATGTCACAGAAATTAGACTTGCCCCAAGACTTTCAGACATACATTGGATTTTTCTATATCTTACTTTTTCAGTTTATTGGGGCTGCTAAGTCAGCAAAAACATTCTAATATGTCACTTGCTATGTTTTAATTCTGCTGAAAAATCTGTTCGGTTCTCCTTTAAGACTTTGAGATTCTCCTACAGGAATCTGTCATCAGAGAAAAGCATTGCTATTCAAAAGAAAAACACAGCACATCTCTCTGATAAATATCAGAAAAGTCCCTTGGTGACAGTGATGTACTTCAATTATTTATTTATTTATTTATCATGCGAATGCATTCAAAAAAGCTCATATCATAAAACAAAACATGGGAACGACCTATGGATATTCCCCTTGCTGGGCCATTCCTCCCACCACTTGGGTCTGATGCCCTGTAAAACTGTCATTTCCAAATCAGTTCATACCTCTAAAATTCAAGCCCTTGCAGCAGGTAAGGTCTGCCCATGTAACTCTACGCTCCTCATCCTCGTAAAATTTAGATTTCGGCTGTTACCTCAATGGCAAACTTCTCATTGAAATGTCATTTCACACATTGCTAAGTTTCCTCCTCTCCCCCACCCTCTCCCTTTCACGAGCAGAGCTGTTTTGAATATGGCTAGTTCTGATCTGTATGACAAAAGGGCAACAAGAGCTAACTAGAGTTACATTTCATCAGGTGCACCAGGATTTTATCTGAAACCCAGATTGTTTCTCTGAATGATGGGGGCACCTGCTTCTACTCTCACACATTTTCAGTAGCAGATGCAGCTCCACAGGCTGCAGGATAGTCACTCACGAGATTGGAGTCATCCAGACCTTTTATTTCAGGTAAAGTGCTGCCACAAAGCAAAAATCCATCCCATGTGGATCAAAATAAGCATGTAGAAGAAAGCACCTGGCCAAGAATTTGTAGCTGGGAAACCCCAGAATAATCCCACGTGGAATCTGCTAGATTTTAGATAAACTCTTAGGTGTACCTCTCGTTTGTCTGAACACAGAAGGGACACTGGTACACAGGTTCTTAACCCTGTCTTAAAAGACTGAATTTACAGTGGATTAGTTTGGGTTTAAGCAGCCTAGCTTTGTGAAGTAGATGCTGTAATAGATCACTGAAGTTTGTGAACCATACTTCTTGATCAAACTCAAGTAGATTTAGGAGTTTTTCTTCGGTTAATGTTGCTGTCATTGAAATAGCCATACATTGGATTCTAGACCTGTTTCCAATGGCCTTAGACAATTCCAAGCAGCTTTTCCTGCTTGTTCTGCACAAACAGAAACACTCATTTAAAACAGCAGTTGAGACCTGGTGGGGTCCCCTAGATGCTTATGTTTAGGCACCTTAATCCTGCTCAAACTACATGGAGAATTAGTCTGTCACAATAGTGTTTATCTGATCGTGTTGCAGCATCCCTGATGTGAGTGCGCCTTTTCAAGGCTCTTTCTTGCACAGGCTAAATGAGAGCTCAGCCCTTAAAAGCTGGCCACATGCTGGAACTGGTCAGACCCTGGAAGCCTGGCCTGAGTGTCAGTATTGCATTATTATTCCCCAGGGCTTCCAGATGTCTGTAGGCAAAATTTGAGCTTTACCTAAAAGACTGTCCTGTCCAAATAGTCCTGCCTTGCGAGCACGGCAGGCACCAAAAGGAATTGTGAAGAGGTGTCTTGGTATCTGAGGTGAGGAGCCACAAGACGGTCAGTGCCACTGTTCAATACAGTTCCACTCTGACTGACAGCTCAGGCTGCAGGAACTAATAATCAGCATGTTCAATGAAACTGCACTGGGATCTGGACTCTCACATCCAGCTAGCTTAGGTATTACTGTATTGCCGAGGTAGTGGCATTTGTGAGTCAGAAATTAAATCCTGTTTCCTCTCTTGTATTCTTCATGTAATGATATTATAGAAGGAAAATAAATACGTAAACTCTAGGCTTTGTGCTTCCTCAAGAACACCAAGGTTTCTTTGATAAGAATAGTAATTAACCAGGGGAATGAGAACTGAGAGCTGTAATGTTACTGGGCATTTTAAAGTTAAGGCAGGCTTACATGAGTTTTTCTCAAAGACGCAAGAAAGTTTAGAGATAAATTCAATCAGAGAAATCCTACAGGAGCAGGAAACACTCTCTGACAAGCACAGTCTCTCTGCAGATTTACAAACCTGTGAAACTCCCTGGCTTTGGACCATTCTCAAATGACTTGCCCAATGCCACACAGGGGACATGTGACAGGCAGCCAGCATCCCCCAGAGACAGCACAGCGCTGGTGCTTCCCAGGCCCTGATCCCAGGTTGCTACAAGAGCAGCTCCTCTCTGTTTTGACAGAAAGACTCATTACAGCAGATGCCAAAAGTTTGTGTTCTGGAATGCATCTCCGATAGGGAGGTTAGTAAGACTCATATACATTGAAAATGTCCCCCAGAAACTCTTACATCTAGTGCTATCCAATTCAAAAAAAAAAATTAAATTAAAAATACTCTGTTTTCAAACTCCAGCACTTAGAACCAAGCATCTTGCTAAAGTAACTGAAGTAGGAGAGATGAAAAAGAAGAAAAAGAAAAAGAAAGAAAAAGAAAAAGAAAAAGAAAAAGAAAAAGAAAAAGAAAAAGAAAAAGAAAAAGAAAAAGAAAAAGAAAAAGAAAAAGAAAAAGAAAAAAAGAAAAAGAAAAAGAAAAAGAAAAAGAAAAAGAAAAAGAAAAAGAAAGAAAAAGAAAAAGAAAAAGAAAAAGAAAGAAAAAGAAAAAGAAAAAGAAAAAGAAAAAGAAAAAGAAAAAGAAAAAGAAAAAGCATGATTCTGATATTAAAGTGCTTTTCCTTGACAAGTGCTTTCTTATTTGCCTCAAAGAAGAAAAATCCAGGAATATTTTTTTCCCTGACATGTTGGTAAAACTACTGAACGTTACATAAAGCAGGGCTGCAGGTTAAAGACTGAGGTAATTTTTGTCAAAAGTACTCTGACTTTGTGCTTCTGCTGCATTGGCAACCAAAACAAGTTTTAAGGAGTACCTTTCACCCATGGAGATTTGACACGTTTCTTGGTGTTTCAGATGAGGGAGCAAAGGCATTAGGAGGTCAAAAAACCCAAACCAATGAAAACATGGGGGAGGAGAAAAATGGAAAATAACACATGCAGTGTTAGAGTCTTGATGCCCTCTAACCCATGTTTATCACACAGGTGTTCAATAAACACAGCAAATACTTGGAAGAAAATTGTCATTTCTAAATGGAGATAAGTTGCCCCAAGAACTGTCTATAAGCAGAATATGTAAATTCTTATTGCAGTTCCCCAAAAAATGAGCAGTTTCCTGTTCATAAAATACATACTTCAATTGGAAAATACTCTGTTAGTGGGGTTTTTTCATGCTGGTTTTCCAAGGTCCTGTTGCTTGTCTTCATTCATAGGTGATGAAAATGCAGATTCTGCACCATTTCTTCATACCAGTGTCTTCAATTTAATCCTTAATCCTCATTAAAGTTCTTTAAACAAGGATTTAAATCTAAAAGTTGGGGAAAAAATATATATTGGTGTCTTCTTGCCAATGATGTCAAGTTCTTCCTTTAAATGCTGTACTGTGAAAATAAATCAGTCTGTCAGCAAATGGCTACTCCTGGTTTCAGACCCTTACTCCTCGAATGGAGCCCACAGAAAGCTTCTGGTCTCCTGCCATGCTCTTGTATATTTGGAGGGAGCCTTTCGGGAAGGGGGAGCCACCCTGTGCTCTTTGGTGCAGTAGTGCAGCAGAGCCTGTGACAGGAGTATTAAAATGTCCCAACAGAGGTATGGGAGGTTTTACACCAGCTGGTGTCTGAACAACGCATGAAGGAAAGGACCGACTTAGAGACTGGCCAAAATCAAGCCCACAGGATGATGCCAAATTTTATGAGCTCTTTCTGTTTGCAGACTTCAGGTTTCAATTTTTTTCTTTTATTTTTAATTTTTTTTTTCCTTTTTACTGTTTTTTGCGGGTTTTTTAAACTGGTTATTTATGGGGCATGTGGACTAACATTACCTATACTGTGGCAGAATCTTTAATGCCGAGTACCAGGACCTTACAGCATGAGGCATCCAACCCAATATCGATGCATCTTCCCAGCCAGAACGCAGAAATGACCCTTCCTAATTTCTCATTTCAGTTTTGTCAATTTTGACCACGATAACTGCTCATAGAATCATAGAACAGTTAGGACTCAAGGGACCCTTAAAGCACATCTAGTTCAACCCCCCTACAATGTGCAGGGACATCTTCAACTAGATCAGGTGCCTCAGAGTCCTGCCCCGTCTGACTTTGAACATTACCAGGGATGGGACATCTCCCACCTCTCTGAGCAACGTGTTCTATTGTTTCACTGATAGTAAAGGTAAATGATAAGAGTGAAGAGGGGCTGTTAAGCCCTTGACAGTTACATGTGGGCATTCTAGGGGTACAAGGAGCAGAGTGTGAAGGAAAGATGTGCCACTGGGACAACTTAATTTAGGACTGAAGTGTTTAGGTGCTTTCTTCTGGAAGCAAATGGCTCCGAGCTTGGAAACTGCATTGATTAACATTCTGAGTAGCTCCTGCTGCTGAGAATGACAGATAATCTCACCTTGAGCCCTGAGTATTGTTGTTTTTATGATTATTCTTCCACGGGGTCAGAAGGAATTGGCAATATTCCAGTGCTGTTAGATTTTCAGTCATTAAAAGGCAAATCAGAAGCTATGTGTTTCTTTAGCCTCAACAATTACAAACAGATTTAATATGCTATGTCAGTATGAGAAAACCCCAACCAAAATAACCCATTCATTATTGTTTGCTATATAATGGTTTTATTACATGATTGTGAATATCCATTTTGTGCTTACTTATCAATCTGCTATTCGAAGAAATGACAGAAAAGCAAGAATCATGATACAATTTCCTATTCCTGTTCCCAAGCTGGGTGTACAAGAAATGAAGATGTGTGGGTACTTGACAGTCACACTATCTGGCACCATGCATCATGAAATGATGCCTTTGGCTGTTTCTTTCCCTCCTGTACAGAAGACTTCAGCTTACCAAACCTAATGGTATAAGGGAATCAGTCATCTGAAACATAACTATCTAATCCATGTTAGTCACATCAGCTTCTGCTAGAGCCAACAGAGAATGATTATCACCTGAGACGATTAATCTCAGCCTGAGAGAGGTGTCTGAAACTGGAGGGACTTATTAACCTCTCCACCAAGTACAGAGGGAGCTTGGACAAGGCAGTCAGATCAGAGCTGTATTTTGTAGATAGCCAAGGTCAGTGAGATGAATGTTTGCCTGCTCACTCTTTGCAGCCATGGACTCTCATTGGATGCACCCACTGCACTCGGAGCAGTGCAGGTCTATCTCTGCTGCTGCACAGACAGCAAACATTGGTAGTATTAATCAGAAACATCCCTAGTCCCTTATCTCAGACGTGTATCTGGGCAACCTCGAAATACAAAGTGCAGTATAACCAGCACCATTTCACCTCTCTCTGAAACACAATGACTTCTGCAGAAAAACACTGCAGCCATTTAACCATACATAGGAACTGCTGGTGAAAGAGCAAGTTGCAAGTCTTCACTTGCCTAGGGCTGAAATGGGATTAGATGGGGGACTGATAAAATGCAGGAAGAAGATGGTGGCTCACACTATAATCTCACTTTGAAGGATGTCTGAGCAACCCCCTTTATTTAGTCAAAACTTGTTGGGAATGAGATGTGCCTCTGGGATGAGAACAGGTGAAACAGCAATGTAATTACACAGGGTTGTCATCTATAATACAGCTATTGGGCCCTACACATGTATCAAATGAAGGCTGACATTTTTGTAAAATATTTTTGTTCCATTAATTTATGGGATTCCTCCTGAGAAATATAGTGCTTATATTTATGCAAGCTTTGTGTGTTTAAAAACTGAGGAGCTGCCAGTGAGGGTAAAAGAGGCAAGCCAAAATTAGAAATGTCAAGCTGCTCCCCAGAAATCCTTGAGATCTGTAGCACTATGCCTCTCCTCTTTCAGGCAGGAAAAAGCTGTTCATAAAACAACACTGGAGCTGACATCATGTTCCTGAGCAGAGCCTGAGGACATGTCCAGGCTGCAAAGTGTATTGAGCTAAGAGATCATATAGGTAATCACCTCTTTGGTCCTTAAGGATCTCCTTCCTCCACCTTCTCCTCCCTGGACACCGCCACACAGCATTCCATACAGTACCAGCTGGGGAATGTGAGCAGCAGCTGTTCAGTTTGGTGAAATCCTGCTTGTGCAAGGCTGGGATACTGGGACCCCAGCTTGGCCTGGCAGTGGGACTTCGAAATGTCCAATATAAAAAAACCCCAAAACCAAAACTAAAAAATAAGTGACTGAAAACATGAGTGCATGTATGATCCGAGGCCTGCTGCAAGGCCAGTCACAAGGCACTTTGCCCAACTCCTGGCCATGGCTGCTTTAAGCTTTGTCTTTCAAAATCTCTTCTACATTGTAGGAATATGTTTCAGTAGCTTCCAGACAGGCTGTGAATGTTTCCAAAAAAAAAGCAGAATGTTTCCAATAAATTATGCTGGTGGGAATCAAAAGCAGTTTTGAGCAAATCATGCCCCAGGCTCTTCAGGGTCTCCCTCAGGTATGGGTTTTAGTGTGAGACAGTCTGAAAGCCATATGGAAGTGATAACCAGCTCCTGCATGCACAGTGAACTTGAAATTCCTGTCAGTTTTTTCCCTGGCTTAATGTTGAAGCAAGAATATCAGTGTTTCTAATTGGTTTCCATGTCCTGGGGGCTCCTGGTATGCAAGAAATACCTTGAGGGCACAAGCGCTGATCTATTACAACAGGTAAACAACAAACAAAAATGAAATATTAAGTACTGAAGTGCACTGAGTGGTTTGCAGCCATCTTCACTGCTGATATCAGGTTATGGCTTTTAGTAACGTTCTGCGTTTCGGAAGGCTCCTAATGCACATATCCATTGTCCTGCAACAAGCTGAGTTTCTTGCCTACCTGCTTATTACATCTGTCAGTCATGTGTGAAAACTGATGCCAGAAAGTAATCTGAAAATGCTGTTATATCCAATAGAAGTGACAAGGATGAACTCTAAGGCTCAAAGGACTTTGGTGGCAGCAAACCATCCACAGCTTGGATCACAGCATTTTCTGTCAGGCTACCTTTCATTGAGTCTTTACTAGCAAAAGAAAATGAGAGAACCCAAACAAAAGAGAAAGAAACTAATATTAAAATGCAAACTTCTGACAAGAGCTAAAGCATGTCTCTACTTGCACACAAGATTCTTTTATAACCTTGAAGGAAGAGAGAGAGGCGGAGAAATTTAAGCAGAGGATGTAATTCTCCACTATCTATGCTCTCTTGACTCTTGCTCATATTCCTAGAAAAACAAGATGGCTTTGTACCTACATGAAGAGTTCTGTGTGCAGAGGGTTGAGCCATGCAGGTGCCTTTTAAAATCTCCTGTCAAGCTGGAAAAACTGCACGTTGGTGTGAAGGGATTTTTAGAAAAAGCCTTTGATCAGGTGAGCGAAAGGAACGGCTTTACAGAATGACAGAATCAGTTTGTTTGGAAAGGACCTCTGAGATCATCGAGTCCAACCTATGACCAAACACCACCACGTCAACGAGACCACGGCACTGAGTGCCACGTCCAGTCTTTCCTTAAACACCTCCAGGGACCGTGACTCCACCGCCTCCCTGGGCAGCCCATTCCAATGTCTAATCACCCTTTCTGTGAAGAAATTCTTCCCGATGTCCAACCTAAACCTCACCTGGCACAGTTTGAGGCTGTGTCCTCTCATCCTGTCCCTGGTTGCCTGGGAGAAGAGCCCTACCTCCATTAGCTACAATCTCCTTTCATGTGGTTGTAGAGAGTGATAAGGTCTCCCTTGAGCCTCCTTTTCTCCAGGCTAAACACCCCCAGCTCCCTCAGCTGCTCCTCACAGTACTTGTGCTCCAGACCCTTCACAGCTCTGTTGCCCTTGTCTGGACTCAATCCAGCACCTCAATGTCCTTCCTGAGTTGGGGGCCCAGAAATGGACACAGCACTCAAGATGTGGCCTCACCGCTGCTGAGTACAGGGGGACAAACACTGCCCTGGTACTCCTGGCCAAACTACTGCTGATACAGACCAGGATGCCACTGGCCTCCTTGGACAACTTTTGTAGGCTCTTCCCTATGTTTATTTATACCTGAGTCACTGTGAACAACCTGATACCACGGAACAGGGAAACAAGTAGACAAGGTTTACATGTTCTAGCTACTAACTATTTCCACCTAACTACTATCATAATATCTTTCATCAGCTATACCTAAGGTCATCTCAACAAATGGATGACAACTTCAGCAGGAAACAAATCAATCAAACTTATCCTATGCACGGACAATGATTGGACTTGGGGATCCTTGCAGGTCCCTTCTTACTCAGCATATTCTATGATTCTATGAACAGCATTAAGATCAGTGGAATCATTCTTGATTTAAACCTGTGAAGAGAATTTCCAAATACAATTCTTCCCTTACCTTGTGAGGAAGGAAAAATATTCTTGCAGTAGCAGTATTAATAGAAACATACAGCTAGAGAAGCAGGGAGTTGGGGAAGAGATCCCAGGACCCTCTGAGATGCTGAGCACCGGGCTGACAAGGTGCATGTTCACGTTTCAGCCTGCTCCATGCTGGAGACCAGGGCTGCAGTTGTGATCAGACAAGCAAGATGAGAGTGATGTGCATACACACCCTGCTGACAGCTGGACTGGCCTCGTTGCTTTAGTCTCCAAATTCAGAGTAATGCATCCTTCCAGTCATCAGATTTCCTGTGCTATTAAAAGAAGAGAAGGATCTGAATCTCCCGCATCCTTCCAATAAAGCTGCACATCTAGGCTCTGTGATGCCAGCTTGGAGGCTGGGAACACTCTGGTTAATGCAGTTTCCTCCCTGGGGACTAATGCTGGCTCACTCAGAACTGACTGCAGCCCTTCTCTGCAGGGTTACACGGGCTTTACACTCACCCTTATTTTCCAGTGTCTTCCCAGTTCCATGCAATTAGGACTGACACAATTAAATTATTAGATTAAATTTATACATAAATTTCTTCCTGCCCCCTCTACCCTAAGGAAGAGATATGTTTTAAAAGGTGGCCAGAAACTGTTTCAGTAGAGATACACTGCAGATTCTGACAGCAGTTTCAGCACCAGCAACTAGTTTCAGGGTTTTTTTCCCTAATTGGTTATCATATTGTCATCATGCATTGGTTTCCTGAACTTTCTGTCTGAGGGGGGAAATGCAAGAGAAAAGCTTTAATTTGAAAAAAGAAAAAATCTTAAATAATGGGTTTGTGGGCACTGACACAACACACTTAAATTTTAATTAATATTGGATATGTGTTCCCAGAAATTCTGTATGAAATATTTTAAACACACCCATAAACAGCTATATTTTTTCTTACCTAAGGGCAAAGCTCTCATTTACCTAAATCAATGCCTATTGATTTATGGATGATGTTTGTGTCTTTACGTATTACATCAGCTTGGACAGATCCTTTGGCTTTTCTTACTAGGTTCACTGCTTTGCCTTGGGAAGTAAATACTTTGTTCAAATACATGCCAAAGGCAACAGCAACCCTGCTCAAACATGCACTTTATTCGCTCTTTCCACTCGGTATTTAAAATTATACCCCTGCTTTAGATGCTTGTGCAATTTAAATCAGACACACAGGTAAGTTCAGAAGTACTGACCTGGATGGAAGGATGGATCACATGGAAAATCCAAGCATGCTTGTAACCCAGACAAAGGTTTGGCCTTGGATTTCATGGAAAGGTTAGCAGAATGTCAGCTTGTCACATCTAATTAACCATAATAGTAACAATTCACGCTTCTGGATGCAAATTCCATCTGCATATCCTAAAGGTCTCAGCAAAGATTAGCACACCAGCCCTAGAAAGACAAACCATGCCACTTGCTTTAAACATGGGGAGAAACTGAGGCAGAAGGAACAGCAAGAATGGAGAAGGACTCCAGACAGTGCCCAGAGGTGGGAGCAGACAGGTGAGAAAAAAGAGATATTACAAGGCCAGCCTTGGGGCAGCCAAGGCAGCAGCAAGTGTGACTGGGGAAGGATGTCTTGCTATTTTGATGGGGTTTATTTTTAAATCATAACCAGATCTTGTGTAAAGCAATACTAAATTTAATGGTACTACACTGATTTGCGCAGTTCAGTCCAGTTTTCCAGTAAATATCAGCAGAAATTGGCAGAGCTGGTTTTTGATCTGCTTCATTCTTTCCAAATGCTGCAGATGTCCTTTACTTTAAAAAAAAAGGTGCGACCAAAAGCAAATCCAGCAATAACTTTCACTAACTTGACTCTAATTGAACTGTCGTGTGTGTAACCATTCTAGAGAAATGGTGATTCCTGCAATCAGCTGAAAAGAAAGAGGCTGCAGGAAAAATAAGCCAGAGACACAGATAAGAAGATTTTATTCAGCTTTATTTGACAAGTTTTATTACACTGAGAAAACATAACGTATCTAATCTCTTTGCAGCTGTTGCAGCCCTTCAGCCTTTATTACTTAAATCCTATTAGATATAAAATTGTTTCTATTTGTCAATGGCATGATATCTTCTTTTATTATTATTATTATTATCATCAGAGTCTTGCAAGTATGGCCATGAACATAATTTCTGGTCTATCTTCTTACCAATAGTTAAGGTTACCCTGTGATATTTGCCTGGTTAAATGGCCTACTTTTTCAAAAGTCCTGGAGAGCTGTGTGTATTGTTAGGTTCCACACAATGGCACTAAATAAAGCTCAGCAAATAATGAAAACCTGTGCAAATGAACCAGTATAGCTAATTATTTCTATTACTGATGCTGCAGTTCTGGTCAAGTTGGGCTCAGCTGTATGCTTATCCACAAGAAGATCTTGAAGCAAAGCCTTTCATTGCTTTACACAGGTTTTTCAATTTGTCACTTGTAAAACTTTAATTCTTCATGTTTCACAGAAGGATGAAGGACATTCTTTTTCTAACAGGAATTCCCATTATTGCAAATAAATATTGCTTGCGGTGCTTCTTTCTCTCCCTGTCCGTAGGATAACCCCTTCTATGATTCACCACTTAGGAGCATGCAAGGGACATTCCCACCATGATATCCCATGGAAGTCTGGTGGCTCATGGGCAGTCATGGCAGGACATCACCTGGCTGCACTTCCCGTGAGGAATGCATATGTCATTTCCACAAGGACACCATTTCGTTTTCGAGGCAAAAGATTTTACTCGCTGGAAAAGTGATTTTTTAGCCTGACAATGAAAATCGTAACATGTTGATATCAAAATTATTTTGCAGCTTTTTTTAACAGGTGGGTTTTGACTAGACATTCTTGCAGCATCAGCAGGTTAGGGTAGAACAACAGTGAGAGAAAAAATAAGGCAAAGGTGTTTTGGCCAGAAACTTCCAGCAGAGAAGAATATGCTATTAGCATCCCTCAGATGCCTGCTCTTGCCTGCACTGGAAGCATCATATTCATCCCATTAAAAAGGGCACTTTCTTGCTGAACAAAATTAGTATTTGAGACTGCCAGTGCCATAAAAGTTTAACAAATGAGTAAGACACTGATTCTGAATGCATAACAATAAGGAGGGGGAGTTGTTTTCCCTTTTGCCAATTGTTTTTTATTGTTATTGTAATCTCTCTCTCTTTTTATTAGTTTAATTTTCTTTTGTGTAATTTTGTTTTTATGGAGCAGATTCATCCCTGCTGTACCTCTGGTGGAATTTCAGGAGAGACAAAGACATACTTTTCTGTTGTCAAAAGATATAGAAAATGTTAATTTCTTTCTCAAAGCTGCCATATTTAGATACTATGGGCAATTTTTCTGTTTCTCTCTAGTTTCTCTCTATCTATCTAACTATAACAGTGATGGCCAAAAAGTGGCTCACAAGCAGCTCATGATCTGCTTGCTTATCAAACCTGCTGCTTTTCTGACTGCATATTTTAGCATGCTGAAATGTGAAAGGCATTAATTTTGGACAGCAATATGCATGGAAATCAACCGAAAAGTTCAAGAGCTGGGAGTTGCTGCCTCGAACAGGAACACAACACTGCATGGCAGCTGATCTTTGGGAGGTAAAAGCTTCTGTCAGCTTTTCTACTGTATAATGGGTAGCATCTTGCAAAGGAACTCTGTTGAACCAGTGACCGACTGACTAGAAAGCTGGACAGCAGAGAACTGGGACCTGGATGAGTTCACAAACAGCAGACTGAAATACATCCAGAACCAATCATATCTTCCAAGAGGTTAAAAAAATGATAGAGCCTAGGGTAGTTAGGCATATGTTTTGGAGAAGTGAAGGTGTATCACAGAAAGTGAGAAAGAAAAATGCTGTGTAAGCCTGTGTTTGGAAAGATGTGGGTATACAGTGGTGGATTTAAAAGTTTGGGGTGCTGGTTTTTGGGGATGCAGGTTCTGAAAGTATAACGTGAGGTAGGTTTTATCCAAGCAGAGATTTCCTTAAATGGAGAGTTGTGAAGTCTGTCCCTCCATATGACTCTTTATCTCAGAGAATGGTAAATACATGACAAATATATCTCACACCTGAAGACTCTTATTTTAAGGATGTCTTTTAGTGACGAATTGCATCACTGTCTGTAGGCTGCATTTCTGAAATTCATCTGTGATCCAGCTTTGGCAACAGGAAGTCCTAGGACTGACTACAGAAAGCCATGAAAATGCTTTCAATACAACCTGAACTGAACAGTTGAAGGAGACAAATCTCTTCAAAACCCACAGATCAAATCTAATGAAAAAAACTTGTACATCTAAAACTGGACTTGAAGGGCATCTTAATTTCTAAGTCTTACACTATAGTATAACACTAGTTAGCAATCCAGTTTAGCAGCATCTGATCTCATCAGGCATTTGCATTTTTGATCCAAAAATTCCTAGGACAGGTTTTTAATAAGCCATGACCATAGAGGCTGTTTGTTTGCTTTCCACCCTGCCTGCAAGGAAAGCCTGGGGTATCCCCAAAGTGCAAGGTAAGACTCATCTTTACCACAATGCCATGTGCCACAGCAAAAAGTCAGGCCTCTTTCCCTGGAGGGTGTCCCACCACTGTGAGGAAAGGAGAGAAACTCATCCAACACCCAGGGACAAATTCAGCAATATGAGACACTTCGATGTACCGAAGGAAGAACATGACTCTCTAGTGCTGTCGTCAGAGCACAACACGTAGGAGGGTACATCAAAGGCAACTGAGTTATACAGGCATTTTTTGAATTGATTCTGTTTATTTATCTCTCTTTTATAAATCCAGCAAACATGAATGTGAAGTAAATTCACAATTTCTAGACCACTGAGACATGCTCCTGCTTACTTTGCTTTCCATCCACTTGCAGCTGGGCTGTCTGGTGTTGGGCTGCTGCTCAGAGACCCCAGGAAGTGAAATCAAATAAATGCAACCGTCTCAAAATAACAGTGCTCATTACAAGTGGCTGCCACAACCAGAGAGCGTGTGGTGTTGAGGTCTGAAGCCCTCAACTCATTACAAAAAGCAGAGAAACTTTCTTCTACCAGCACTTTTAATGACTCAGTCTTGCTATTTTTTGTGCTCAGCTGCACATACTAAAACTAGTTTCCAATTAATAAGTGATGAGCTTTTATTAGACTCCTCAACACTGCACTCATGTTTTTGAGCACACCTGAAATTTGATCATATAAATAGCTCTATCCTCTAAAGGTGAGTGCTGCAATAAAACCATGTCACAATCTAGGCCATAGGAAGAAGAAAATATCTAAGAGCCTTATTGAGATTAAAAAGAAGTACAGCAAGAATTTTTTGTCAGTTTTGTGTAAAATGATAGAACCATATTGGGTATTAAGAGCAAACAGAAAAATTCATGCATTGCAGTATTCTTCTTAGCATTATTAAAAAACACCACATTTGTTCTTTGATGTTTGAAACATTGCACTCATTTATATTTACAATTTATCATTCAGACTTTCAGAGTCTTGAAAATTAAAATAAGTGAACAATACTCCAAGGATACAACACAGTGTCAACCATCTGTAACAGGGACATTAAATAATTATATGGTATTCAGCACAGATAAAATGCAGTCCAAGCATTAACCAACAAATCTTTGTAACACTTCTCTAGGACAGAAACTCTGTCCCCACTTTGCAGATAGAACATTAAAAATAAAGCAAAATCTTTATTGTTCTATAACAACTATGACCAAATGATTATGTTGTGAATCATTCATTCCAGTTTCCTTACACAAAGCAAAATACAAGAATTAGAAATGGTTTATGCTAAAAACAAAACTTAAAAAACTTCACTTCTGAACAAAAACCTGCTTTTCTCCCAGTGCTGGATTTAGGCTAGAAAAATCTGCATGAAAGGAACATATGTTGTCAAAGATTATGCACTCAGAATGGTGATGTGGTTTGCAGAAACTGGAGTGCTGCTTCTGAAATGAACCAAATGTAGCCCATCAAAATAACCTAATTAATTTAGTAAGATTTAATAGCAAATAATTTTGCTCATCTCTGGAGGATTTGCAAAGCTAGCAGGTGAGACATAATTATACAGAACCAAGACTTGCAGGAAAGGACCAGAGCCATCTCCGTCTTGGGCATCTTAATTTGTTCCTGAAGTATTTCTGAGCTCTGGTTCCCATGAATGCTCCATCTAACACTGAGCATTTTTATACAGATACTACCAAAGTGGGTCATTTATGTATTAATATGAGTTTTGGATAACTGAGGATCCTTCAAATCCATGCTCTGTGCAGCAGGATATATTTCACCTTTCCCATTTATGTCATAACAACGTACTCAAGGCTGGCATAAACCTCTCCAGATTTTTATTTTAAGGTCGTTTTCAGCCTTGGCCTGACTCTTCAGTGACCTACACCAGCTTTGGTGTGGCAAAACGTGGATGAGGAAACCGATAGCCTGGGATGGAAGGAGAAGCAGCAGCATCCTTCTGGAGAATAGTTTGGATTTTAACTCTGTTAAATCCAATGCAAATCTCAGTTATTGTATCTGTCCACCAAACAAACGAAACAAACAACACGGAAAAAGGCTGCAGGAAAATAAAACTGGCCAACAGTAAAATATCAGCTCAGTGATAGCTAAGAAAAGAAAATTATATCTCTCAGCTCTATAATTCAGGCCTAATGAGTGGACTGTCTGAAGAAATTGGATATTAGATGATATTTGATTACTCATCAATTAGTCAAAAGCATGAGCAGTTTCACTAATTTTCCAGCCAAAAGGGGTTGTAGAGCTGTTACCACAAACACACATGCTAATGCTGTGCTCTGATTCAGCAAAAGAGATCTCAGTGAACTCAATGGGGAAGGGGTTTGGCTAAGGCTCAAAATTATTATTTTGTGGTTTAGAAATTTGCCAAACAAAAAAGGAATTTCTGGAAAGCCACTGTGATATTTAATCTTTATCACTTCAGCAAAAGCCAAGGGATTTGTTTTCACTCAATTTGACAATCAGACCAACTCAATTTTGTTTTTGTTATACATATAGATATATATGCACATATATATGCACGTATGTATATGTACCCATACATAATACATATCTAACTGGTCCTTTTTTTTTCCATTTTCTAATAATTTTTTTTAAATTTTTGAATGTCTTACAGAAAAAATCCACTGTAAAAAATAACCTGCCTTTCTATATCAGCCAGACTTCTCTGCTTTGCAGTGGATGGTGTCTGAATTCAGCCAGCTTTGTCAGCTGCTGTGCTCTTAATTAGACTCTCCATCTGAGCACAGTTTCATCAACATGTCAGCAAGGGATTTCAACGCTGGGAATGGCAGAATGTATTATTGATGCTTTGACTAACTTACATATCTGGTACACCAGTTATAGAAGGAAAACCAGGAAAAATATAGCAGACACAGATTATCCCACCAATTTTCAACACTGAGAATGACACCAGGTTGGATTTCCGAGTCATCTATTCAGTCTGGCTTTGTTAGTGATCCTCTACATGGCACACTGTGGAAGCTTTAGGCATGTACCTTCCTAACTCCTTTTACAGGTAGAAGACAGGCCCAGAGAGACTAAAGGCTTTTGAAATTCAGCTCAGGAGTATAAGGTGGTTTTTGCCACTGGTTATCACACCCAAACACTGTAAAGGACCGCGTGCTTACAGGTTGGACACCACAGTCAGGAGTAAACATATTACCTTGAGCTACCCTTGAAGCTGGGCTTACATTGACATGTAAAAATGAAGCTTTCAAACCGTGTTGGGCGCATGCTGCCTGCTCCAGCAGAGATGGAGAGGCAGGGCAGGGTGGGCTCTGAGCACAGGAAGGTCAGCACTGCACCAGTTTGTTTCTGTACACAGAAACCAGAGCTGCAAGGACCACATTTTTGATGACCAAGATGGTCCACCTTTATACAATGTCATATTTACATTTTTAAGTCTAGTTTGACTCTGGACTTATCACGACAGCCTATGGAGCTACCTTGGCCTGGTTTGCAAGCACACTGGAACCACATGAAAATTTGATCTCTATTAGGTCATGCTTTGTGCAATATTCACTGAGAATACTGTCCCCAGATTTTAACCATACAAACACATTATTACTCATCCTACTGGATTTTCCACTAACAAACAAGCAATATTTTCTTTATTATTCTCCCCAAAAGTCTTGTTGTTTTCTTATAGAAAATCTGGATTTTATGACAAAGTTTTGATTCCTGGTTGAGGGCAGCCTCTTTCTCAGTTGTGCAACACAGAGTAACAAAATCTAAATAACTTTTCTCAGATTATTCTTTTCTGAGGGAATTTTCACAAGCATACTTTATTCCTACAAGATAATATGAAGTAGTAAATGCAAATGACTGAAATATTTTGCCACTCAATAAACTGTCTCTAAAACTTGCAATACAAACCTAGCTAATTTGCTTTATTTCCTTCATACTGACCCAACTGCAGCTGAACCTGTGGGGCCAGCAGGAAGGGATGACTGTCAAACTGAAGCCTGCATCCCTGCTATACACACACATGTGGTTTTAGAAAACCTTTCCTGAAAAAAAAATTAGAAGATGAAATAAAAGTGGCCATGCCAGCAAGCTGGAAGAGAAAACAAATCCATGACATGAGCTATGCATGAACTCACACTGGCAGAGAGTTATAAAAAATATTTCTTTCAATGTGAGAAGCAATTATGGAGAGAGAATGAAAACTGGTGGGGTACTGACTGACCTTCGTGCGTGGTAAATAGGAGGCTGCCGGTGACTTGTTTGCTGCCGAGATTCAGTGCAGTAAAGCAGCAAGGTGGGGGAGGGAATTTTATTCCCAACCGCAGACACACCTGTCTGTACTCGGATCCCAAAGGCAAATATTCAAACTAGGAACAGAGCCTCCTGACTAGGACATATTAAAGAACCCATCACCTCTACAGAAATTTCACTGACAAAAGTGCACTACCCAGCAGAAAGCATCAGCTTCTTCCATTACACAATACAGCATTTTAACAGCAAGGCTGTTATCAGTTTAAGCTCCATAAGGAAAAAGCATTATATACACTTAACATTTCAGGAGAAACTGGTGTAATCAGATGATGGCTGTTCAGATTTCAGCCTTTCCTCTCCTGAAATTTTCAAAACAGCAACAATTCAGCAATCCCCAAATGACTGTCTCTCTCAGAAAGCATGAATCAGAATCATGATAAGGCCCCAAGTAAGTTCTTCCCTTTGAAAGGGTGTGTCATTGACATAACAAATACTGTGCCATTTTCTATCACAGTTATTTGCACTCTAGATATGTTTAGGTATAATTTCACTTCAGGCCCTGCAGCAGATGTCAAGCAAATAGAATGTATTGTCGGTGAAAATCTCCTTTATGTTCGCCTCTTCCCCACATTAACATTTAAAAAATTTTGTCCCCCCACTGGGTCTGAAGGGAGCTTTCTGACTAACAACCAACGTCTGAAAGCTTTCCCATTAGGTGGAGGGAGTTCCAATTACAAATACATCATTGAATATCCTTATATGTAGGTAAGCGCATTACCTAAGGGTGAAGTTCTCTAAAAAAGCAGCCAGGTCAGTAACAGTCATCATCCAGTGACATCAGTTCAGCCCTGAAATTCTCATGTCACCTCTGGGGTTAGCTGGATTTGTCTTGGAAGTTTCTTCACTTAAATATGTCCCAGTCCTTACCCCGCTTGGTTTGCAGAGTCTGACATCATCATTTAAGTAGCATGTCTTCAGGCTTGTTGTGGCTCCAAAAAGCCCTCAACGAGGAGGTGAATTGAAAATGAGGTCATTTACTGAACATCTTCGTTAGGTTATCCCCAAGAGAAATTTGCAAACAAGTTTTATTTGAATGTTGATACTAATACGCAACATGACTAACTAGCACTAAGAGGTTTGAATTACATAAAGATGAAAGTCAGCTAGCTGGCAACACTTCGTTCTTTTTTTGCCTATATAATAGAAGTCTTTCAAAAGCTGGTAAATGGAGACTGCTCAGAGCATCACTTCCCAAACTGTGTTTGGTTTCTAAACTACAATATTACCAGAGATGAAAGATATTCTATTTTAAAGAATTTGTCCAGTTCTCCATTTCAGTGGAGGAGCTGGACACTTGGCAAGAGAAACTCAGACAGAAAAGAAGCAGCTGTTTTGGAAAACGAGTGCAGAAGAGATAAATGACAGGTACTTCCAGCATCCATTATACAAACACAGGCTGATGTCCCAGTCTTTCAGCTTGCTGGGCATAAAACACGCTCTTTTCCAGCACTGAGAGCAAGACACTTCTTGTGGCTCCTGGGACAATTCAGATCACAGATACATCTTTCCTTGAGAGCCAAAGTGTGTCTGTCGTGGTCCCTTTCTTACAGATGGAGGCCAGGGTGAGCTGTGCATTTGTCACGTCCAGTGTGGATCACTGCAGTTCACTGTCTGGCTCCAGTTAGTTCAAACACAAGGTTTGTCTCTTCCATATTTTAGGAGCTTTGTTATCGGCTCTGTCCCTACCTCCTTCCACGATTTAAGGCCTTGGTACCATGCTGCAAAGCAACGAAAGGATCTGATCTCAACTGATTTAGTTACAATTGAGTGTAGTCAAGGCTGCCGGGGTCCTTTGAGATGAAATGAATGAGGAAACCTGGCACACTATTCGAGTGAGTTACAAGTGACGGATACCCAGGCTGAGGGATCTGAGAGCAGTGACACTTCTGGAGAAAGGGGAAAGGAGACAGAGTTTGCTCACTTTCGGGAAACATTGAAAAGTGTTTCTCATATAATAAATTCTTTACTTGCTGGCACTATTATTAAATAAAAGCTTAAGATGACCATCCATTCCTTTTCTTACTCCCAGATCTCATTCTAATTAGGAAAAAAAAGTAAAACCAGAAGGCAATGCTGCTGTCACCATTTAACTTGACAACATCTCACGACTTCTATGATAGGGATTGATCAGATACAAAAATAAAATGAATGTAAATCTGGCAGAAGAATCTGTCCCTAATTAATTGAACTGATTACATGAGAAGAACAATTCACGTCACTATTTCCACACCGGCCCTGGTTTTCCAGCAGCAGATAGATGAGAGCAGCACTGCCCTCTCCTGCATGATCTCTGCTCTTCAGAGCTTCCCTACAGCAGCTAAACCTGGAATGTCAGGGGAAAAGGGAAAATTCACACACATATAAATTCAGATTTCTCAGGAGATGGCGTGGCCCGGGCTGTACAAACTCCTCCAATGCCTTCTCTATGCCCCAGCTTAACAGCATTCCCAGAGGCGCCTCAAAAGCTCAGGAAAGGACAATTTCTGTAGTCAGTGCTCCTAGTGGGACAGCTTGGCTGCCGTTGCACCTTCTGGCACTGATGCTGGAACTTTCCTTTCCTGGCCTGAATTTCCCTGTGGCCCATGCACGCTCCTGAGAGAGCCTTGCTTCACCTTAATGTGACAGTGGCACAGGTGACCTCCCTGGCAACTCAAACAACATCAATCTGCAAACACTCACCTTACCCAGCCAGCCACCAGCACCACTGCCAGCATTCAGGAAATTGGAGACCACGCCAAATCAAATCAAATCAAATCAATCATCCCCTAAGTGAGTGATTCTAGACAAGAGTGAGAGGTGGGGAATTTAGGATCCCCAGATGATTCCTGATAAATGGCCTTCCCCTTGGAAGGAATCTTCTGTTTGTTTTGAATGTACCCTCTCATCATCACCCCCCTTCAGCCTCACTCCCCAGATTTCTAGGATGTATCTTTAAGTAAGGCAAGATATTTTCAGAAACATTTTACTACCTTCTGAACTGGTCTGCTATCACATTATTCTCTGTTTTAAGATCTCTGAATTCAGAAAAGAGAAGTTCAAGAAAGAAGGATAAGAGACATCGCCGATGGTCTGAAAAACAACTCAGCAGCTGTTCAGCCAATGTGCACTGTATACAAATGTTGGGGTTTATTTCTATTTTCTTCCAAAGCCTTAGTTTTCATCTGGTTTTACTGTCAAATGACAAACAGCAAAGAACAGCCACAACACCCTACCTCCAGCTGTGATAATTAATAATCTGTCAAGACATGGATCTTGCTGTCTTAGGAAATCTAATGTCTGGCTAGAGGTGGTGAAAAATACTGAAAAATCAGAAAGAGGGGAGAAAATGCATGATTAAGAAGTTATGCTCGGTGGGGGGAAAGAAAAACCTTTTTAAATAAATTAATCTCTTTCTATATGTATGCATATTTAAATAGAGTCAAAACTTGTTCAAGGAGTCCATTTTCAAAGAACAAAATCCTTAGGGGAAGAGTTCTGTATAAATACTAACTGTTTCTATGATTTTCTTTTCACTTGTAAAGGCTGCTCAGATGTTTTTATTCTTGCAAAATTAATTCTTTTCACTTATAATGAAAGTTCTCTGAAGATTGTGGAAAGTCTTCCACTGATTTTGGCAGGCTTTGGATTTTGAATGAAATAGATTCTGTTCACTTGAATATTCATTTTATAAGGTAAATAGAGTTAATTCTGAAGGGCCCGTTCTGTCTTACCTGAAGAGCAGATGCATCCCTTCAGGTTCGCGGGACATAAATCACATCAACAAGTCACACTGATGACTCTACATGCGGGTGGGAATAGATGCTCAATAGTCTACTTTACAAATACCGAGACAACAAAATGTCTGGGTTTACCTAGAGAAACACAGATTTGTGCTCTATCCATGTCTTCAGACCTGGTATTCCTGTTTTATCCCCTGTCATCACCCATCCATCAAAAGCTACTGAATCTAAAGTCTTCTTGCTGTGGAAACTCAGTACTTGACCATCATTGGCAAAACATTCAGACTCAGCCTGGGTGACGAGCTGAATTAGCCTGTGGGGCTTTCATTTGTACAATCAGAAAGCTGGAAAGTATACAACCAGATTTTTGAGCAAAAACAATGTGTCAAGTTCTCACCCAGGAATGTTCTAAGAGCAAAAGCACTATTTTACTCACAGAAAGATTGTGTGTAGGTAGCCTTTAAATCAAAACATATGTATGTGTGTTCACAGATACATACATATACGGAGAGAGAGAAATTGAGAAGCCTTTCCTGCACACAAAAATGAAGTTGAAATAGATCTGCTTTTTGAAATTCGTGTCACTTGAGAGTTAAAGGCAGGCACACATGGGGAGAAGGAGCTTTTCAATTTTATACTGCAAAGCACCCAGCCCTCCAAGGAAATATGAGGAGAACACAGCAACTAATTGAAACTATCAGGCAGTTTTGATAAAGTAGGATGTGATTAGCAAGCTGGAACTTAGCCAGAGCATTCTGGTCCACATTTTCACTTCTCTCAGCCTTCATTCTCTCAAAGTGCCTGGCTGTAATCTACCCCTATACAGCTGTAATGTTTAACTCAGCCTTTCATTCCACTGAAAATAATTACATATGGAGAACACCTGTTAATTGACTGTGCTAATTTAAAAGGGGAAAAAAAATCCAATTTAACTCCACGACATGTTCCCATTAAGATGATATTACAAGTTTTAATTAATATCTTGATTAGATACTGTTATTCATAGTTCTAGTCCAGTCACTGAGATCAGAGCTTCATTGCGATATTGCTATTTTGACACAGAAAAAATATGACTTGTTAGGTGTGGTACTTGTCTTTCTAAGACTGATGTATTCAGAGTTCAGATAATTGAAACCACCGGCATGAATAAACTGGTAGGAAAGGTAGTCCTTGTTTGCAGTTGGTAGGGTGCAAATTTACCTTTACAACACCTGCAAATAACGTGTCCAAGAGCGTTTACAAACAGGACTAAATGCAAACAATTAGTGGCATTATTTATTCAGACAGTGATACCTGCAGTATGAACTTCACTCAACAGTGACTCATCTGCAGCACTTGGCTTATGAACAAGTAGGTGAAATATAAACTTTTATCAGAGTAAATCTTTTTACTATAATTTATGTTTTTATGACAGAGACACTATTCCTGATTTCAACACAGCTATAGACAAGCAGAGTCAGGATACTTTTCCTCCCAAACACCTTCACTTATGTAAACAGCCGCCTTGATTTCCAAGGAAACCCCTCAAAAGTCAGTGATGGAAGCAAGGACTGAAAACTCCTGTTCTTAAAACTCTAATCTTACTGCCTTCACATATGGGAATACCTCACTTCTCATCCCCCACCCCAGACAGAGCCTTGCTGCTGTTTCGCACATTGCCAGTGTGGGGCCAGAGAACAAATTCATACACAGGGCCAGAGGTTGTCCTAGAAAACCTCACAGGCTCCTGGATCTGTATGAATGATTATCCACTCTGGAAAGCATCAAAACCAGCCAGAGCTGCATGGTAAGGTATGCAAAGAGCATTTAGGACACACTCTTCCAGGAGAAACCCAAGCAGATTGGAAGCCTCCCCCTGCCCCTGAGGTGAGTGTACAAAGAGGGGACAGGCACCCTGCACCTCTGCAGTGTCTGTTCCCAGGATGCTGGAGGCAGCAGCCTCTCCTTGCTGTGCTCTTCCCAGGCACGCTTCATTTCCTGGTGTGCTGCTGTGCACGGCCCGTTGCCACAGGGGTATTAAATCAGCAGAAAAGACTCAATTTCCTTCTGTCAGGGCTTTCCATGCTGCTGACAAACAGCAGTAGACTGACATTTAAGTGGGAAAAGCTTGGCTTTGAAGCCTCAGACGATCCGTGCCCTATTGCTTCTTGCTCTCTGCCTTTGTTCACATAAACCAGGCTGAAATGTGCTGCCAATCATAACAGAGGGGGGAAAATCCTCTGCAGCATTAGGCCAGCTGGAAATGCTTATCCTGACCTGCTCTCAGAGGACACGAGCACTGAATCCAACCCTGCCAGAAGGGAGAGGATGTTGACTCCTGGTTTTGTTCCTGTGATTTCAAGAAGCTTAAATATAGTCTTCAGAGCATGAAAAAAGGCTTCTTATGCAAAAAAAAAAACCAAAAAAACAAAAAAAAAACAAAAAACAAATGAAAATCAGACATTAAAAACTGTTCTCAGTCTGAGAACTGTACTGACCGTGCAATTCACACTAAACAACTTGCCTGGATTCATTAGTCTATTCTTTTCTCTTGAAAAAAATAATAAAATTAAAAAAATAATAAGGAAGAAATGGAAGAATTCCCTAATTTACCTAGGCTACTCCAAACACAGAGGGAATGAAAAATGTTAATTCATGAGTCAGCACCCAAATACTCCAGAAAGGAAAATTTTGCTTGATTTCTTACCAGATCTTAGGGTGGATTAAAAAGGGACGTAATCTGCACACGAAGTCCTCCTACTGAAAATTAAAATCCAGAACACTCCTGATCCCAGAGGACTTCAGTCCTTTCATGTCTGAAGTTTTGTGACCTCTCTTGGTCACAAGAGTTACGTTGTTGGGTAAATCTCCCTTGGTACAGCCAGAGGTAGTGGCAGCTTTCACTGATCACAGCAGAGTAGTCTCAAACCACTGAAGGGATTCAGAAATTTCTCAGCCTTGGATTTCATCCATGTAGGTGGATGCGTGCTGCGGTCAGGTCTCATCACAGCAAGTTTAATGCACACCAACAGGACCAGGCCCTTGTGAAATTTAACATGAGGGCTTGGAAAGCAGCAGATAGCCCTCAAAAGGTACAAAATATATTTAGCATTCTTTTTATACCCTCTTCCTGATTTAGGCACCTTCAGGATTCATGTTTTCTAGCAGATCTCTACAATGCAGTGCTCCCAAGCAATGTTTTCTTAAATGAGAGAGGAGGTTCAGGGCACCTGAATAATTTCACAACTAAAGATGTGGAAAGCAGTCACGAATTTGAAAGAGGATTTCTTCATAGGTTTATAAGGCAGATCCAATAGGCCCAGAATGAATCTGCAGGGTTGGGTTTTTTCCCCTCAGAATGGCTGCTATGGCCATAGATTTCTCTAATAGAAAGATACCTGTTTCCTGTGCATCACTTCCTCATCTAGGAGGAAAGATCCAAATAAACTCTGGCTCAGAGCAATTTCCACTATGCAGCCTTCAATTGGGTACAAAGGACATAATGGAAGCATTCGTACACAGGATACTGAACTCTGTATCCCTCTTCCCAGCAACACTGAAAATTAGTTTGAGAATAAGCATTTACTACCCTTGGGAAAAGAGATTTTGTTGGGTTTTGGGTTTTTCTTTCAAGAGCTAAGAGAACCTTTACCTGTCTTTATACTTTTCTTTTGCTAATTGTTTCATTCTGAGCCCCTTAAATTAACTCAGCCTGTCAACTTTTCCCAAGCTGTTTCCATGCCGAATAATAGCTGCATTCTGCTTTGGGAGCATCCTGGAAATACGAACGTTCAGTCATCATCAACTTGTATTTTCTTTCTTTTTTATTTATTCAAACTTCTGTGTATTGTCAAATTTTCTCTGTCTTTCTGCCTTTACTTAACACAATCAGCCAATTGGCCTATGTTGTGTTTGGTTTTACTTCCCCTTGGATCAGATTTCAAGAGGTCCCGAGATTTCATTTCATTAATCCTGTACCTTAGAATGGAAAGCGCTTCATTTATATAATTAACCCTCTTGCAGAGGCAAATGCTTCTTTTTTTCTCTAGACAAAAAGAAAATATGGTGAAGATGTGTGTTAGAAGAACAGTCAGCTTTCCAAACATGAAAGCTTCTCCTGTTTGTTTGATGTCTCAATTCCTTGTTGGACTATCTCAGATGAAATACAGAAGATTCTCATTATCATGTTGAGATGCCAGCTCTGAGCAAAAGGCTCTTGGGCTTCATGAAAAAATTCCAAATGTATAAGCAGAGGGATTGGCCCATGAAAGTACCCCTGGCCTGATCTGTGGTGATATGCACAGATGCATGGGAGGAGTTAGGAATCAGGGAGAGGGACCTGGGTGATTTTCCCCAGAGGAAGTTCTCTAAATATTGAGCTTTGCCCACTGTTCAAAGCCTGCGTGACTCCTTATATCTGTGATTAATAATCATGGCTCTTTCTTGAGAGTACATAGCCTTTAATTAAAAATCAAACAGTGTCTGAGAACAAAATTATTCCTTTCTTCCTAACCTGAACAAGCAGAGGAGGAAAAATAGTATTGGGAATAGCATTGGAATTACCAGTTCTTAAGACAATAATTCAGATGTCAAAGCACCTGAGAAGAGGATTCTCACATTTCATTCCCTCCCAGACCCTGATGAAATGTTAAGCTGTGCTGGGCAGCTGGGCAGACTGGGCAATATCCATCAGTTATGGCTCCCTCCTTGCTCCAAAACATGATTTTTTTCTATTTTTTTTTTCATTACATCTGAAGGAACTTAGCTAAACCCATTAGTTTAGCCTTTCCACATTTAGAAAGGAAGTATTTGTGTCAAATTCCCAGGGTTAGAAAAATACTGAGAAAAGCTGAAACACAAATATTAACAACCTTCTATTTGCCAAGCAGCTCTAGAATTATGAAGGAAAAGAGGTTTTATTTTCAAAAAGTCAGGATGTTTTTTTCTTAAAATGCTTCCAATTTTACTTTATTCTCACTGTAATATTCTTTCAACTGCTATTACTTTCCATTAGGTATTTGCAGAAATATTTGAGGAGAAACCCATTTTGCTATTCTTACAAATATGTCTTTCCCTAGAGTATACTCTTTCATACATTTGAATTTTTCTGTCTTCCCTTCTCCGTTTTCATTTGTCCTCTCTCGACATTATAACTTCTTTTTACATTTATGACTGCTGTATAATGAGGAAAGCGAGCACGGATTCGTGGCAGTGAGTGATTCAAACCCTCACACATAAGAATCAAAAGTGACGGCATAAAACACAGAAATTTGTATTTACAAAAACATTTCATATAAACTGTGAACAGAGTCTGTCTGTATGCTTTCTTAGAACCTCAAAGCAGCACAGAAAGCAAAGGAATACTATAGGTGATATTTGAGGGATTATTTTGCTGTTGCAGAGAGAAGTAGAAGACAACTCAGTTTGTGCAAAATGAGCTAGCTCACAGAGCTAATAGAAAAATAAATAGAAAAATAAATAATAAATGAAATGTTATTTTTCTCTTTCTAGCCAAAATATACTATGACTTATCAAACATATGGATCTGCTCTGTTAAATAATAAGATGCATTCTTTCCTGCAATAATTTTCAGGCTAATTATTTCAGTTCGAATACCCAACCCACAAACTTGTTAAACTAATTAACATTTATGCTTATTCAACAAAAAAAAAAATTAGCTTTTGTCCTTGAAATAATGTTCCTCCAATGCTAAGATACGTTTAGCAACCAATATACATCAAACTTAAAAAAAACAATAGAAATTTCATACCTTAACAAAGGAATAGAAATATTTTTATTGTCATGGACCACCTCAAAATTCCATTTTTTTTCTGCCCTCTGAGCAAGCTCAGAAACAAATAAAGCAACCTCAAAATAATTTATTGGAAATACTTCTTATGATTCTACAAGTATATTGACAAAGAGCAGAAATAATAACAATAGCAATAATAGTAATAATGCTGTCCTGTCCACTGTGGATCCTATATTCCTTGACATAATTTATAGATCCAAACAATTAATCCAAAAATTGGTATTATTGTACATTTTAGGAAGGGTTTTTCCTTTCTATTTGATGTTTCACTTGGAACTAAAAAGCTGCTAATACCGTTACCTGGAGAGTTGAAGTAGTTTTATGGTATTAATGGCACTGCTAACCATCGAAATATTTTGTTACACAGAAAGATATAAAATGTCTTTCTCTTTTTTATTGGAGTGTTGCAGATAAAGGAAAATATTTTAGATTAGAGACATACTATCCATACACTAGAGACTCCTGGAAGTATTTGTCTCACAAACTAATTTCTGTATTTGCAGAGACCAGAAAGTAAATCCAAGGTGATTTCTTCACTATGGTCTGCTGACTGCAGGAAAATATAACAACACAGGAATAGTAAGATCATTTATCATTTACATTTATTTTCAATATTAGTTTCATTTTCTGTTTGAAGCAGGTTGACCTTGCAATCTCCATTTTGGGGAATTAGATGACTGAGAAGGTTTCTCAGCTATGAAAAGGAATATTGCTCACACAGCTCAATCAAGAACCTTTGTTACAAAATGACATTAATATTCAGATTACGCATTCTCTTCTGAGAGACAGCACATTGTCTCAGGGGAATTATGAAGCAGACTTAGAGCATATCTCTTTGCAGGAGGGTGTCAGAAGTGCTATGAAACCATTCCTCTCCATTTTCCCAACCCCAGTACACTCCAAAATTTTGGGCACTTTCGCTGGATGTAAAGCTGGAGAGCTCGGTGCAACTACATTTGGACCTTGGACCAGATGTGCTCCAGATATCTCTTCCAAACTCGTGCATTCTGTGGTACTTTAGACTTGCCCTAACCTCAGAACAATGGCCTATGTCCACTGATTTTCCTCCAAGCAGCAATGACCTGTGTATGAAGGGAGTTCATAGCCATACAAATATCTTTTGTCTGCAGGAATGTAAACAAAAGCACCTGCCTGTCTCCTGAGCAGCCCTGTCCCAGGTGATGGCCTTTTAGTCATCAAGAACCAAAATAATGTTTACAAATGTAGGTAGATTTCCAGTGCTTCCTGGTAAGTGTATTTCCACAAGATCAGCATGGAGTTTTCTTTTTCCATAATTAAAGGAAAAGCTGAAAGATATATATTTATGTGCTGGTTGAGAATGTTTATGCACCATCTTTTATCTGCCACAGTTACATATAGAGAAATACATCAAGAGCATGCTGCCCTCTGAGCTCTATGTTTGGGATTCAAACTTCATAGTAATTTGCATTCCTACAGTGCCTGAGAGTTCAACTAGTTTTAGAAACATGATTAAAATCCAGGCTTGAAATCCCTTCTGAGCCTGAGACATTAACTGAAACAAGCATGTGAGAGCATTCACCATGGCTGAAATCCTCTTGCACCATATGGTTGCAGAAAATTATTACTGGTTAGGGCAGGTCTGGATTTTACGCCTTCTTTTACTCAAATACAGTTTAGTGATTTTGATGGAGCCTTCAGTGTGGCAAACACTTGATTGCACTTGCACTCTAGTGAATGGCCATGTCTTTGATCAACTTGTTTTGTTTACTTTTACTACTGAGGGTGGTGGGGGGAAGAAAATGGAAAGAGAATTCTGCTCCATTTTTCATTGTCAATATTTTGGTAAAGGATGTAATGGACCCTTTCACAGATGGGAGACAAGATACACATTCCCAGATTTTCAGGCTGGAACTAGAGAAATGGAAAAAAGGGAAGAGCTATAGGTCTGATTCTCCTCCTTTTGAACACCATGCTTCCTACAACTTAATCACCAATGGATATTTAAGAAAAGGTGCATGAATATACAATTATTTGATTGTCCACACTGATCAAATACCAACTGATCCTCCCTGACAGGAAGGATTTATTAACTATCATCCAAGTCTCTTTTTTGCTACATGTTTTTGAATTTGTTTTCCTGCATCAAATGGGAATTTATTTCTGCTCAGTTTGTGTAATGTGCTCAGACGCTTTCAGATAAATCCTCTAATAATTTGATTAAGTAAATGCATAAACATATCTCAGGACCTGCAGGAACTTGCTTCAGGAGGTCATAATTTCCCCATCTTAAGGCAGCTCAAATTGCCAACCAAGAGCTTCAGCACAGTGCCTTGAGAGAGAGAGAGAGAAAGAGAGAGACTCTGGGCGCTCACGCCTCTGAGATAATCAGGAAGAAGAAAGTGACTTCAAGCAGATGATGTTTCCTTGCTTAGCCACCCCTCTCATGTCTGAAGATTCTGATTAACATTACAACCACAGATTTTGCACTGCAGCAGCATGAACCATGCTGGGCAGCACTTTTGGGAACAAGGATATGTGGTTTTGCCACAACTGAGGGATTGAGGAGCATTTTTCAGTGTCAGCCCAGCCCATATTTGCTGCAAAGGTATAAGTACTACAGGGAAAGTAGCACATACTGCTGCCATGAGGATGGCAGAGAAGGCTGCAGGGAATCAAATCAAAGCCCTTGTATCTCAGTGCATCTTACATGCCTCCTGTCAGGCAAGAGCCTTCCTGTCTCACAAACATTAAATTGACTGAATCCTGGCAACACTGCTGTGCAGTATCGAGCTGTTATTTTTATATTATGAGCAAGTATTACGTAAGGCTCACAGAACATAAAATCTAGAGCTATATTTGAAATTAGACACACAATTGTTGTTTCTTTAGGTTGAATTAAATAGAAATTGGAATTGAACTCAATTCTTTGGAGTCTAAATCCACTGCCTACCAGATAATCTTTTTTAATATTTATTTTACCTCAAACACACACAACTCACATCTATAGCTTTCCCCGGGACTAAGTAACTGACACCAAAACAGAACACACCAGTATACATTGTCACAGACATGCCATTTCAGATGTCCTGAAAACAAATTACTATCATAGGGAACTTTTCCTTTCACAAGGGAACAGTTTCATCTTCCATTTGTATATGAATCATGAAGGCAGCATAAGTGATGCAGGCCATATTTGGAGACTTGCACACCTTTATGTCACTTCTTTATCCTTGCTGTCTCTATGATGCAACTGAAAATTATTCTCTCTCTCTCCTTTCCCTATTTGTAATTAGAGGGACGAACAGATGGTAGTAGCTTACTTTAAAATTATGTCTTCATTAAAACACTTCTCAGTATGCTGCCTAAAAATCATGCACAACAGCAAAGAAACTGTTATGGGCAAATCTCGCAAGGTTTTGAGGTTCATAGTGGAGAGACATCAACAACTCAGAAACTTTGTGAGACCAGCACAAAATTCCAGAAATGACAAACTGGGATGAATAGTGTCTCAGGAACATCACCTCCGTATGAAGACTTTGGACATACTGTTGCCTATAAAAAATCAGGAATCAGGATCTCCTTCTTCCAAACTTCTTGCTTTGAAATTAGGTAAAGGTTTAAGGTTTAAACCTCAGAGCAGAGCCAAAAAGGGAGTAATATTTACTGTTTTGTGCTTTTACCAGCAAGTGACAGCTGGTAAGCTTTTTATATGAGTCAGTGACAACCCACAAATACCCAAATACTTCTCCCCTTCTATATCATTATGCTTGCAATGATGTTTCTCAGAAAAGCCAATGGTTGTTTTGGGTTGTGTAGAATGCAACATCAATTATATTTATGAACAAATAGGCATCACTGCAGACATGAGAAAAGGCATTCAAGACTGAGGTCTTTTTATGGAAAGGGAGAAGAATGAATTCTCCAGAGGTTCTCACCACTGAAATGTGCCTTTCCTCATAGGTCTGTTTGTGTGTGGATTGTATTTAGTTTTCTGTACTTGATGCAGCCCCTCCTCCTTAACTCAGATCTGTGAAGGAGAGAGAATTTCAAGGAGAATTGAGGAGTACAGTGGAATTATATTTTGTGCCACAATTTAATAGTAATTGGGGGATCAGTAGACACTGGTGTCCTAATTTCAGTTACCACTGAGTATTTTTCATTTCTCAGCGTGCCTGAATTCTGCACTGGATGAATTTTCTTGCATATTTTTAGAGTTCAGATTGACCACCTAAATCAGTTAATGACAGTCAACGCCATAAACAGAAGCTGTATATTCTCAGACTTGTTAAACATTTAATTAATAATAGTAATTTAAAAAGAACAACAAAAAAAACCCCCAAAATAGTAAAATTGATAGTATTTATGTACGGAGATTGATTATAATTTTTTCTATACTTTCCACTGTGGTTTTTTAGACAGAAAATTGTATTATCAGGCAACAATTACAAAGGTTAAAATGTCACCACTTTTCACTCAGAATAAGAATATAAGGTTCAAGAATTTCAGTAAGGTGTACTCTAAGGGTTTACTTAGACTTCAATTTTTCATTCAAAAACTTCAGGGTTATCTTTATCACCTCCCAGGTAAGCATTATTTTAATAAATGAAAAAGGCAAAAGGGATACACTGAAGACTCATTTTCAGGACTTTACAAAAAAGCTTGCCTCATTATTTCAATTTGCTGCTTTTCCTCAACTGATCAAACAGTCTTTTGTTCCCTTCTCTCTTGCTATTTTTTTTAAATTTATTTTTAAGCAGTCCTCTTTTCCTTGCTGTCACCTACTATTATCTCACGAGTCAGGATTCATGGTACCATCACGCAGTTTGCAAATGAGTTCAAGCTGGTGTAGCACAAGAGAAGAAACTGAGCAGTTGTATTGTTTCTAGAATTTCAGTGTCTACGTGTGCTTGGCTCTCAGTTCTTTGGGATGCTGAACTCCATAGCAGGTGCTAATCTTCCTGTAAAAAACTGAATGAAAGCTTTGTCCCAGCACAACAGAACACACCAGTAGATGCATTATCCCTGTGCTAAGGAGGTGGTCTAATCACCCAAACAGAATGTGAGAACTGCGTGTCAAAAAAAAATAACGACCAAAAACGCTCAGTAAATATATAAGTGCCTTCTTGGATGAGAGTCAAGGAACTCTACAGGTGCAAGTCTACAATGGAAATCTTTGTGAGTAACCATGGAGAATGTAAAAATGAGCATTTTCAAAGTCTCTGTCATAAAGTTATGTGGAAGTGTTGCCTGGGTTTTGTTTTTTCAGTATTCAGTGAGCAAGCAGGAACTTTTTTTTACTGTCTTTTTTTTTAACTTCACAGTAGAGACAATTCATAAGTAGACTAATTATGTCATTACAGTGTGATTTTAGTCAATCAATACAAACTCCTCCATTTATCATTGTGGATATAATCCGTTTTAAGATGCTATCTAGCTGGACTGAAATGCAAAAGAATGGGTGGGGATAAGAAAATAACTAACCTCCCTACTCCTCGAAAAGGTTTAAACAAGAAAAGTGTTTTATTGATCAGGCTGTTTTTTTCTTCCTCCACTGCTTTGCTTTCCTGCGTAATGCAGTATGAGAAACCTGAATTGCACACGTTAACTGAAGGACATTTCTACCTATTCAACTCTGTGAAAGAAATCAAGTCCATATTCCCAGCTAGGAAATCATAAGTAGTTCCTCTACTGAAACACTAACTGGCAATATGCTATGATAGTGAGAATTATTGTTTTGCATTCTCAAGCCATTCAGCATAAATATGAAATAACAACTAATTAAGGAGAATTAGATTTTCAGATTAGATTGGTAATACTGTTCAAATAAAAAATTTCACTACATCTGTTTATTATGGCAAGATTCTTTTACACTGAATCCTCAGAGAGTACTCCTTTGTATTGGAAACTGAAGTTTAATCAGTGTGTGACAAGATTCTAGTCATCTCCTGTATTTGATTGGACAGATTTCCACCTAAGTGACAGAAGAGGGATGGAGAGGCTTGCAGGAGGCAGGTGCCAGGAAGGACAGATGGATAAATTGTTCTCTCAGCCTGGGGGTTTTCTGCATATATACTAGAAACAGAAATCACTCAAGAAGAACTGGCAAAACAAGACATCCTTGTATAGTCAAGAGAAACACTTCTCACTCTCCAATTTATTACAGAATAATATAGCTTCAAGACACAAAACTTATGGTATGACCAAGGAGGCAGCAGAATAGTTAATTGCCGTCCTCTCTGGGCCTTGTCATAGTCCATCAGATAGAGAATTTCACTTGGTGACCTGTTCAGGTGGGAGCCTAAGAGGAAGTTCTTTGTAAAGCTGGAAGGTGAACCCCACTGTCCTGAGCTTCAGCATTTCAGCACAGAAGCATTTATCTTCAATGAAATAGTTTTGTAGCCTAGGCTAATTCTTGAAGACGATACAAGCTTCTAAGGTTGTCCCACGGCTCCAGTCACAAGACCACTGAGATTTCCTTTAATGCTTTATGATGTCTTTATCTCATTGTGCATGTTTTATCTCTAATTGCATTTGTGAATTGCTTTATGCATCCCCAAGTGCTTAAAAGACTAGAGATACCATTAAAATATAAGAGAACAAACCAGGAGAAATAATTACTGAAGTACAGGATACTAAAACTTGAAAAAACAGTGTAGAGAAACTGTTGAAATAGAAGATGCAAAGATGCATCCCTTGTACTTTTTTAAGATGAATCATCAGAGAAGGGGTAAATTGGGGAAACTGCAAAAAAATTTTTGGTTTGATTCATCATATTAGAAATAATATCACAGAACTTCTTAATTCATTGCTGCAATACTGACACAGGTTTAAGCACAATAAAGCTGGGAATAGTAACTCATACATTTGCCGTGCTAAACTACATAAAATGAGGGGAATATCACTACACTAACCATGCTGAAAGCTGCTGAGAACCAGGAGGTGAGAAATATAGAACAAAGAGAAGCTGGAAGAAAATGCCACTAAGGAAGGCAAGAAAGAATGCATTTAGTCGTGTATGTAATGAAGACTGACCTGACATTTGAGATAATAAAAAATGACAGCATGAAGTACTGCACATATTCTTTTTTTTTTTTTTCAGCCTGCAATATTATCCTCATGACTTTTGCCATATTATGTTTACAAAGTAAGGTCAAGCATGTCTGAGTACATGGAGGAGAGACAACCTGGGAACATCAGGTTATGCTGACAGCGGGAGCAGGCTGTAGTGCTCTGCCCTCCAGAACCACATTGAGCCAATCTCTTACAGCAACGGTGCTGTTGGAGGGCGTGAACTTCTAGGTACAGACCAAAGAGGAAGCCTGGATCTTAAAACCTCTAAGGTTTTCTCAGCAGGACATATCCATACTGCGGCCAATTTCCCCTCTTGCTCGGATGCGTGTAATTTACTGAAATGAATGTAAGCTACCCAATAAATATTTTCTCCCTCTGCCTCAAAGTTTGGACTCCAACTCCATCTTCAGTTGCTCCAAAATGCACATTCCAACTCCTCGACATTTCTTTGAGGATCAGCACTGTAGGTGAAACTGTGAAATCTTGATTTATAGCAAAGCTACAAAACATATGCCCTCCCTGTATACAAACAAACCAGTTTTGGGAAGGGGCATGGAGGAGCAGACAGGAGCAGCAGGAGGGAAGTGCCAGCCAGGAGCAGGCTTTAGGATCCCCTAGTCCTCACAATCCACTGCTTGAGCCTGCACACTATATATGGACCAGCAGCAAGAGTCAAGGAAATGAGTCGTGCAAATGTCTGACAGGAGAAACTGCGATGCTGCTGAACCATATCTCCAGATAAAACATGTGAAATGCTAATTTTATTTCAAAAAAGGAAACATGAGTAATTCAAAATGTGAGACTAGATTCTCCTAATGCATCTTCTTTAGATGATTAATTTTACTTTAATATATCTTAATTTAAATCTAAGTGGAAATACCATTGTATTATATACATATCCCTTAAACCAACTATTGTGATTCTTTATATGCATAAAGCAAGAAAATCAAGTGTTTTCTTTAAAAGCTAACAAGGATGACTCATTATAAGAGTAAATTAAGAGCTAATTTTCTAAAGATTTCATCCTGGAAGGTGCTTAGCACTTTTAATTCTTACAAGCATCAAAGAGAAAACGAACATCTTCCCAACGGATTAACTGTCTTACAGCATTGCTCTAAAACCAGCAAAAATGCTTTCTGATAATCCTGAACCATAGTGCAATCTACCCTGTTTTAGTGTGATCACTATTTCAGCTTGTCTCTGCTTACCACAAATCTCTACAATTTGAGACTTTCAGAGGGAATTTACATTGACATCACCAGGATGATTACAAACCTTCAGGACAGAGCAGCAGTGTAATGAAATAAATGGTAGATCCTTTATCAGAGAAAGCAGATGCCTTACAGCTAGGCTTCTTAGAAGAAAGATTATAGGTCTTAAAATGGAAGTGGAAGATATTTTCAGGTCAAGAGGCCACTACCAACTCCTCAAAGAAGAATTTTAGAAAAAAAAAAAGAAAAAGAAAAGCATTTTTCAAGATGAGCAGGAACTCCACAGTCCATGCCTCCCCTGAGGAGCTTACAGTGGTCAAATGCCATAGATGTCTCTAAACTTTGAGATTGAGGGAAGATTTGAGATTTGATTACCTGCAGATTTTAAGGCCTCTTCAAAATTAATGTACAAAATGCCTTTCAGTCCTGAAGCATTCTGTAGTTACTTTTGCTCAGGCACTGAGAATTGCAGGAGGCAAGAGGCAAAAGGCAAAGGAGAATCAAATCAAAGGTCTATCATTAAATAGAAGACCCTCTTCCTTGAGATATTCAAAACTTACATGGACAAAGCCCTGAATAACTTGGCCTAGTTAGTTGGATCTCTTTGAACTGAAGCTTGGTGAACAACGTAACCTTCACTGGCACCTCCCGACCTAAAGTATTCCATTCTAATTTAATTACCATTAAACTACCATTACCATGGTAATTTAATTAAGCATCTGCATTTTAGCATGTATGTTATTAATGTAGAGTCAAAGCATCTGCATTTCCAGCAATCTTCTTTTTCAAAAGACTTATATCAGAAATATAATGGATAAAACAGAGTAAGTCTCTTAATTATTTTTCCCATTAGATGCATACCACATGTTCTGATTTCCTCACAAAAACAGTTTTACTAAGTTTTGTCTCAGAGAAAAAAGCAACAGATAGAGAGAAATCATTTCTGGTGAGAGCCAGAAGTTGTGGAAAAGTAAAATTAATTTCAGTCATTTTTCTGTGGGTCAAACTCATGCCTGATAAATATCCCCAAACCCTACCAAAGGAAGGAAAGCAGAGTGTCAGGACATCAGAGACACCCAAGTGACTGATTACGACTGTTTCTCTCTCTGATTGCTTCAAAAAAAAGGAGTTTTGTTTGATTGGAAAGAATATCACTGATAAAAATGATGCAGTAGTTGCTACATATATACAAAATCCTCTTCTAAGGCCATATTTAAGCACTCAGTTTAGGAAGCAGGAAAAGAAAACCTCTGTATGAACTGCATTAATAGTGTGTTCTGTTTCATTCATGAAGTGATTCCAGTGACAAGCATCTTCAGTGCTAAGCTATCTGCAAAGGCTTTGCACTGGCCTCAGCTATCATCCAGCCATATGAATCTGCCTGTATTAAACTGAAAAAGCTTATTCAATTTTCACCGAAATGTCAGAAATACTTCTCAATAAAATAAAAGGTCAAATTAGCGCTTTTCCCATGTCAGTGGCATTACATTACAGGTGCTGCAGATATGCCCAAATAGACTCACAGTCAGAAGAGAAACAGGTCCTTGAGAATATTGCAGCTCATCGACAAATTCACAGCGGTCTTTTAAGCTCGGTTGTGTCTAGAGTTTTCCAGAAATTTCTGTCTCAAATAAAGACACTAAATCTTGCTTTGCAGGAAATCTTGCAGCTTTGTCAGACACTGATACTCATTTTGGGTCTGAATTTGAAACCAGCACTTTTCAATTCCTTTAAATAACAGCTGATTGATTACAAGCCTAGAACTTTACCTCTGTTATTTATAGAGACTACACTCTCTCAAAGAGCAAAACAAAATTGCAAAGGTTAGTAACGTAAATATCAAGGAAACTTCCTCTTGGAAGATCTATACATTTCAAGTCTGAATTGTTTTGCTGCAAACACTTAATGCATAAAGTTTGTGCTAATGTTTTGGTTGGCAAAGGACCAACAACCTTGAATTTGTAACAGCTAAAACCATAATCTAAAGATTGCAATGATGGCTGGTCTTATCTCTCTCTGGAAGACTGTAAATTCTGCTTGGTGAAATTTTCAGAGGTAGGCACTAGCACCAGGGAGTACAGCAATCTTGCAGACATCAACTGATATCACTTGAAAAAAGAAAAAGACAGGTTAGGCTGGAGAGATTCTTTCAGCTGGATAACTTGGTAGGACAGACAGTACCTTTCACTTCTGCCTGCTATTCTGACCAGAATAATATTGCACTCTTTGTCGTATATTATACAAAACTAGCTTGTAAATAGATCAAATGAGCAAAAGAAATTGAATGGAGACAAATATGCAGGTAGGCTTCAAAGGATATCACTAAGTGTTTTGGATCTTGTTTTATTGGCTAATTTTTTTGGCATTGTTCTTGGTTAGATAAAAATTAACTGCTTGATTAGTAAGGTGGCTGTTTTAGAGTTTGAAGGCTCTTAAAAAACTTAAGACAAGATGAGCTATGAAATACGTCTTTGGAAGTGGTACCTGCTCTGAATTTCCTGGATAGAAATATGAGCTACACACTTAAATAAACACAATGATCTTCAGAAAGATCAGATTGATTACACCTACATTAATCAATAGAAGAGTTCACATGAAGGCAAATCTCCCACACTTCCATGAATTGTCAGACTCACACACAATTGCTTTGTACATGCTTAGAGAACTGCCAAGATCCAACAGGAGTACTGAGGGCAGACGACACATTGATAGGTGTGCAGGTGCTTTGGAAATGGAACTCTAAATCCTGGATGAATTTTCAAAGCAGAAAATAGAGAATTATAATAGTGAATCTCAGACATCCCTTCTTCAAACCTGTGCTGTAAACTCCAAATCCTGATCTTGCCACTTTCTTCCTCTACACCAAAATCCTCCTGGCCTGTTTCATCAGCCTCTGAAATTTGCACTACAGAGTGCTGGAGAGACAGTGTTCTTCATCCAGTGTGCCCAAGCCCGTGTCCACCATGGTCTCAGCATCCCTGGGGGCTGCAGCTCTTGCACTCCTCGGACTGGAACACATTTTCTTTGTGGGATTTATTTGCTAAAGATCTAAGGAATTACAGAACACATGTGAACCAATATCACAGAGAGTTCTAAAAGCACATCCCTGGTTTTACTTCAAAGCACAGGCACATCAATACATTTTCAGTAGCAGAATGCAACTACTTCTTTTAACATGGGCCAACGGATTTCTTCAACTTCTCTGCATCAATTGAATGCACATAACTTAATACTGAAAATTATACTGCTTTCGCCATTCTCTCCTGCAATGCCTCCTTTTCTTGATCCTCAAAAGAAAGTAAATCGTAGGTGGGTACTGACTATAATTTTTGATCACTTAAAGCAAGCAAAATTTTTCATACCTGTAGCTCTTCTCCCACTCTTTAACCCATTTAATCACGCTTTTACTCAAGATGGTACATGGGCTCTGGCAAATGGAAAAAATGCATGTACATCTAGTTTTGTATCCAAAACAGTTCAACACCATCCTTCAGATGTAATCTCCTGGATTTAACCTTAGAGTTGTCCCTGGTTTCACAATTAGGCCTATGTTTTATTTTTTTAACTCTAAAGACCTCTGTTATTAAAACAAAAACGTAATTTTTACTAGTTAACTATTTCTGTGTGTATGAGTGAAAGGCACTTGGAAATGCAATAAATTCTTAGGTCATATGGAAAACCAGATAACCCTTATTCAAACACCAGAGGTTACAAACAGATATTAAGATGCACACATTCAGTGGGAGATGACCAGAGATAATAGTACAGTCTAATATATCAAACTAGTAAGGCATATCAAAGTAATAATGACGCCACAGAACAAGTGGTAATAGTTTAAATAAAGGGAAAGTAAAAAAAAAAAGGAAAATCAAAATCCATGCTCAGTCTGAATTCCAGAAAACCTTTTAGCAGTGCTGATCATTGTTTTCCAACTAAATGGGTTTCCAGTGATTTCAGGAATCATACACAAAATGGAACTGTTTTACAAATTTTACAAAACGGAATCTCCCTTTGACATAGAGAGCTTTGTTACCACTGTGAAGGGTTGAAGGCACAAGCAGAAATCACTGTCTTGGCTTTTATCTTCTGTCATTACCACAAGTCATGTCTGGCACATGGTCGATAATTTATCTTAGATAAATCAGATCTAGAGAAGGCAAAGGACTCCTGGGGTGTTCAAGTTTCACCACTTCCTCAACAATTTCTTTTGATATTAAAAGAGTAAAGACTGTAGGATAATTGACAAGATTGTCCCTGACACATTGCTTTACTAGCAAAGCTATCACGTTCTTGTAGCTCTGGCACTGAAATGCACAAGCTACTTCAAGGATGAATGGAGCTTACCAATCACCTGTCCTAAATTTGTAGCAAAAATAAGGAATGCATGAGAAACCTAGAATCAGAGCAGGAACTGCACCATTTTTTTTTCTATAGGCATATATTTCCAATTAGATATAATGGAAATAATGAACATGACTCGTCTAAGAAAGTTGTCATTCATGATAGATCAGAAACTCCTCGGAGCACGGAAGTTCTTGAAACTCTTTAGGGTCTTGGTTGGGGAAGCATAAACATTTACTGACAGAGAGAAAACTTCAGCCTTCTTGAATGAGCAACAAGCAGAGGGGAGTTTGCTTGCTTAGAGTATGTGCTAAGCAAATATGGTGAATATTGCAGTCTTTGATGATAAAATCACGAAGTAGGTAAAATAAAATCAAAAAGTAGGTAAAATAAAATCACAAAGTAGGTAGTTGTTGTGGTGTTGATGTTATTAATGCTTTACAGCTCCCCCAGAGAGCAGCTCATCTTACTTAGTAGATGCTGATTTCGTGTGGAGGGTAACAAAACAGGATCTCAGTTCTAAGGAGTCTTGAAGCCTCGGACAGATTCTGCGATGCTATGAGCGAACGCTATCCCACTGAACTACAGTGATTTCCATCATGTGAACATTTGATTCATGCAGGGTACCACTTTAACCTTCTGAAAGTGCAATTTCTTAAATAAGATATATTTATTTGTGTTACCTTCATTGATCTTTCATTAGGTCCATAGTAGTGACACAGATCATTCAATAACACAAAAAATCTAATTCTATACGGTTTTGCTATCACACATATTCACTCACATATTTTTTGGGTTACAAAATTCATCTCCTCTCCTGAAACCATCTGTCTTCCATCAGCACAGGCTGACTGCCTTGCCAACTTTAATCTCTGGTCTTTCTTTACTGTTGCAAGTCATTAATCAGGTACTTCCATCATTGTAACCAATGGCGACCCTATCTATAATCATCTTCTGCTGCTCTTTGAGAGCTTGCTATCCACCAGTGTCAGTGCTTCCTAGACAGGTTATAAAAATGTGCCATCCTAAATCCCACACATGCATTAATCACTTGACAAGCTCGTGCTGTTACAGTTTCCCGAATTGTAGTTGTAGCTATGCATTTTTTACTCAGAACAGTATTAATTGTAATTATAGTAAGACGCTGCTCCAGAAAAAAAAATCTGGGATAAAGCAAATTAAAATATAATTAAGATTGTAATTCTGTAACACTTTTTCCACAGCAGTCCGAACACAATGAATATTCCCCTTGCTGTTCTTGCTGTGCAAGAGAAAAGAAAGGCAAACAAACACTTAATCTTGATAAGTCAAGCTGGTAATAGAGTCATAGATTTGAGGCTAGCAGGGATCATTAGTTCGTCAAGTTTTCCTTCCCATCTAACATGCCAGACAACGTTACCTTTTACTGTTCTACCTTCAGTGAGCTGAAAAAGAAAAAAAAGGACCCTGATGTTTGACTAAAAGTCAAATTTTACCAACAGGCATCCAGTCTTTACTTGAAGGAAGGTTGCTAGCTTTGTTAAGAAGCAAAAAATACAACACAGACAGTGAAAAATTAAATTTCAGAGCGTGCCACGTGGTACTGAAGCCTCCTGTATGATTGCCAGGCTGTTTCCCTGCCCAGTTTCTAGACGTATGCATGCAGCAGCTCTTCCCCCAGAACATCCCCTGCCCTGCAGCTACCCAGCCTGCCATTCCTCTCCCCCACCCCTCTCTATTTCTGTCTGGCATTTACCCTCCTCTGCTTCCACTCAAGTAAATTTCTGTCCAAGAAATTTGTGGACAGAGGCTGGGGAGTTGCCTTAGCTGGTAAAGAATTCACAAAGAGCATTCCTGTTTGCTGCCTGATCATTTGCTTGCTACCGCCAAAGTAGTTTTGATTGCACCTGACATGTTCCTTTCCAAAACTTTCTACTTTCAGAACAATACAAAATTCAATTATTTGAAAACAATAAGGGTTTATAGGATAGATCATCAAAAACCCTGTTAACAAACCTTATCTGCAGACTGAAAATCTACAAAACCTGCAATTTCCTCCAGCAGTTTCCTCCAATAGCTAAAACTCTGTCATTGTGACTTATTTATTTATCCATAGCTATCTGAATTAGAGTGGAATTAACTCCCTGCTGTTCTTATTAGTTGGAGGCTTTTCTCTCCTAGAATAAATATCAAACTTCAACACTATTATCATTTTTTTTGTAGCTTTTAAAAAATTGCTTTGGGAAAAGGACTCCCTTCACCACTCATAATCTTAGTATCTTCCTACTCCCTTATTTTTTTCTCTGAGGAGAGGAAAGCTGAGGGGAAATGAAAAAAAAAAAAAAAAAAAAGGAAAGAAAAAAAGAAGAGCTCTGGTATTACTGTTTGAAAACAGCTTCAAAGATCCAGAAGAAAATATAGGAGATTATACTTATAGAGATACTTATATAAATATATATACGCACACATACATATATATATACACTCACACTTCAAAAAATATTCTTTCTACAAAAAAAAAGTTCAAAAATCTTTTGGTTTTAGCTCTGAAATCCTGTGAAATTTCTACTGTCGTTTCAGTGGGTTTGGTGGAGCATCTATCTAGCACTCACTCCTCCTATCACTGCATCTCCTCTGGCTGCCCTCAATACATGCCTCCCCAGCTATTTATCCTGGCCAGGAAGAACATTCACAGCTCTGCTGCTTCTCATCTGTCTCTGTCTGTTATCCATCACCCTTAGAGCAGGCTGAGACCCCACTTGCCATCCTCTCCTGTCACATACATTTCCTTTCCATCTCCCCTTTCATATGGAGCATCTATACTTAACTACTTTGCCAGCCTTCCCCCTGTTTTTAGAGCAGGGAGCATGTCTTGGAAAGCTGATTTCACTGATTTATTAGGTGAATTTGAGGGAGTACCTAAACCCACCGCTCTCACAATTTACGGGAAGAATTATGTATACGGTTGTCATCCAAGCACACAGCTAAAGGAAAGCTTTACAGTCTTGCTGGGAAGGTCGCCTCCCTCCGTGTGTTTTCCACAGCTGGAGCCACAAGTGAAGGTTATAGCACACCAGTGTGGGCAGACAGCTCCATCCCGGGAACATCAGACAGGGAGGACAAAGAGCACCCTGGCCTTTAGCACCCACAGGGCAGGTTGCCCCAGCTCTGCATTTTGCTTTGCCCATTTAAATCACAGAGTATCTGATAGCTGTTGTCACTGGAGACCTGCTCTGGACAGGCCTGTCCAGGTTAAATAAATAAAGAAATCTGTTTTCAACAAAATTTAATTCTGTTGTCTTCCAAAGTGAATTATGATAACCATTTTAAAATGGCTTTAATTCTATTTGATAGTATTATTTCACAATCTTAATTCAGGTTAGTAATACACTTTGAAATGAACAGGTTTACTTGTTCTCGCAGATCTATCCTCGGTATTGATTCACAGACAAGCCCTTATTACTTTACAGATAATACTAGTCCAGTGAAACATTAATAATGACACAAGTGATACCAGTTGCTGAATCCAATTTTTTCAGGAAATATTATTTTCTCTGAAGAGCTCAGATTTATTCAGAATCAGTTTTTCTGATTAAATTAGCATGAGAGAAGATACTATATAAGAGTATTTCTAAATAATTATTCATCTTAAATAGGATGCCACATTCATAAAACATATAAGAACAACTCATTTCGACAAGTAAGGGAAAAATATGATATTCTTATTACAAAAATATCATGTGAAAATATTGAAATAATATTGATTATTAAAACATATTTCAAAACTATAAGAAGGATGGATATTAATTACCACTATTGCTGACTATCTTCCTACTGCTGTGAAGGCATGCAGCATAAAAATAATCTCTAGTCTGCAGCATTCAGGTTTAAATCCAGTTGTTGCTTTAGTCCTTGCTTTCCTGACTGAATGCTTGTGGGGTTTGAATCCAGAAAGCAATCAGCTGACACTAATAAGTTGGCAAGAGCTAAAGTGCTTTCATTTACTAAATAGCTGGACCAACATTTAGCATCAGACAATGGTGTTGTGCCACGTGTTTATTAATTTATGCTTCAGTGATATATTAAAGACTTTTCCCATTCAATTCTGAGACAGATGCTCAACTCAGACTCAGTCAGGAGAAATCAGGCCAGTACTTGCGGCCATCCAGGAATGAGAGGAAGCTGAGGAAACCTGAGCCCAGGAGGTTCTGGAAAGGCTCACTTATTGCTGCCCAGGGTTCGATAAGGCCATCCTCTGTGCTAAACAAGAGCTGGTCTTTGAGAGGAAAATGAATAGGGATCACTCTCACAAGAAACAGCAGCCACCCACTACCTAAACACACAATTTAAACAGCATAAAACTCTTAATTTAATATCTATGTGATTTTTTTTACACTGACAACCAAACTGGATTTGTGAGATTATAAAGCTTTGCAGAAAGATTAGAGGATTAAAAAATAAAACATAACCAAACCCTGCCTTCTCCTGAAAATCTCAGTGTTTCAAACTTTTATTTTTGGGTCAAACTGCCAAGACAGAAAATAACATCTCGGGAACTCGTGGAAAAACCTAGTTTGTTAAAAGTTGGCTGCTTATATGTGACATTTCAAAAAGGAACTAATTTAAAAATACCTCTTACATAGAATTGCTTTTCCATTTATTTCATAACATATACTGCTGACATACAATTTCAAGACATGATACAGCAATAGATGTTTAATGACTACAATAGTTGAAGCCCTCTATTATTGTATATGGAACTATTAGAAGAAGCTGCTGTGTAGAACAGAATGAAATATCTTTTTCTAATTTAGAGATCAAAATAAGTCATTTATGCAGAAACAAAATAAATTATTTTTTAAAAAATCATGATAATGGAGATTTTTGAAAATACATATTATGAAGATCTCATTTTTAATGGAAAATAATTTGAGAAAATGTATCTAACTGAGGTACCTTGCAATGTCCTTTTCTGTCAAAACCAAAGTCCTGAATGAAAACTTTTAAACTAGTTTTAGGAAGGTTTGTGGAACTAATCATATATCAGCCTGGTTTTAGAAAGATAAAAAAGTTATTTCTCTGTGGACTCCATTTACATCATCATAGGATTTAATACTATGAAGTATCCTAAAAAGAGTATACACCACATCATATCAGTTGACTTTCTGGTCCTCAAGGTCAGATTTAATAGGTGTAGAAACATACTTCCTATTAACTCTATTACTGTTTGTGTTTATGCCGAAGTGAAGTTGCCTGTGTGGAATTTATTAAAGGATTAAGTCATTGATATCAGAATGTTCATCTTAGAGGAATTGAAAGATATTAGATTTCAAGTAGACTTTATGGTAATTTATTAAGTGATTGAATAACTTGCATGTCTACTTATTTTGAATAACTGCATAAAATTTCACTCTAATTAATGGAATAAATTAGTCCTGTGTCATCTAAACAACCTTTATTTTTCTATTAACATTTTGTCTCATAATAATATAAGCCTAATCATATTGCTGAGAAGTAGAGTCGAAAGTGTTTTAAAGGAGAGGAGCAACAGACAAGTCTGAATGATGATAAAAGGAAGCCCTTTGCATAGATGAAGAGCAGTGCACTTTTACAATAAAACACAATGTACTCTAAGACTGCCACTTCCCAGGTGCTATGTGGATCTTGGAGAAGAAAAGAAGGCTATTGATATTAGATAGAAGCAACCTCAGCCATAAAGATCTTCAAATCATGTCTCGGAATATTTACCCCTCAATTTTAGAGAAGTATCATTGTGAAGGTTATATCACCAGGAAAGCTGAAAATACTTATTTTTCAAGGAAATAAATCCTTTCCCTGTCAAAGGTGGGAGATGCCATAACATGGCAGGATCCAAGGCTGGATCATGAATTTCAGCTACAAAAAATAGCATAATGTATGGAAATCTGAAAACAAAATGGCAAGGTTTAGCCATGCTGAGAGTGAAAGGCAATCTTGGACCTAATCAGGGACCATGTGAAGTTGAATATCACAAAACAAGGTAATCAAAGGGCCCTTTTATTCCATTTGGGGTGTTTTTTTGTTTATTTTGGGGTTTTTTTGTGATTAAAAAAATATATCTTGGTGAGTTCAGATTTGCAATGGTTCCCAAAAGGGATTGCCTGTTCTGCTACTATTCTGACATTCTGCAAAAAATTCCAAATTGAGATTAGAATTAATTTTTTCCATCAATTTTTAAAATCATTTAAATCTTCTATGATTTAACTACAGAAATGCCAGGGCATTGTAGCGTAAGAACAAAAATTACTTCTTTTGAAAGTATCTCCACTAACCTCCTATTGATGAGCACGTCATGTCGTTCAAGCCTGAGCAGAGAAAACAACCTAATGCCATTCCACATATTCCACTTTTTAAATAATTTTTTAAATAATTTTTTTCCTTGTGAAAAATGTACTGATATTAAAACAAACAAAACCACTCCAAACCCACACCAGTGGTCAGGCTCTTTTGCCTGTTAAACATGTTATCAGTATCGCTACTGCTGCTGTTCAAAAAAAAGCTGCACATTCCTGAAACAGAAAGACACACAAGTCCATTTTTAGCGAGAATGAGAAAGAACCATTTTATATGAAACACCGCTTTTTGTCTGAACAACTATTCCATTTGCAAATCAGAATAATTATCTTGTTCTTTGGCCCCCTGTTAAGGGCTTTGAACAGCCTCAGCATTTTGCTTGTCAGCTTAGCTGAGATCAGAACTAAAAGGTGTAGAAATGTGCATTAAAATGCTCTGCATCAAAACAATTGCTTTTCTCTTCTCTTTAAACTAATTCTGCAGTGAGCAGCACTGTCCTTAGCTCTGGAGATTTAAAGATCTTTTAAATAAACATGAAAATTAATTTCCTATCTTTCATGTAGGATTTCTTTCTGACCTGGATTTGTGAGGTTTTCCTGATCAACTTCTTTTGCAACTTTTGCTTTTTACAATTGTTTAGTACTTTCTTTTTAATTTTTAGAAATAATTACATTTAACATCTGAGTTTCATTTTTCCTCTGGTTTTAATGACAAAAATTGAAAAGTAATTTCATTTCATTCTCAAGTCATTTACATATTTATAATAATTTCCATTTCAAAATCAAAGAATGAATAAACTCAAAAAATTTATTTTTTTTTATTTCTAAGCAAGCTGTATTTTAAAATCATAATAATTGTCTACCACACACTCTTCAATCCATAAATACGATGCAGTATTTCCCTTCTGAATTTTAATTTAACATTGTGACTGAAAGTAAAGAAAAAAGAACCCATTTTCAGGAGGACGCTAATTACTGGAAAATTAGAATATGAATATATCAGCCTAAGAACCGGTATTTTGGCATCATAGCAAGAACAGCAGCTAAGAATCAGAATGAATTACTGGCTTGAGATTAACCTGGAATGCAGAAACCTGCCATTTCCCCGAGCTGGTCAGGCTTGTTATATTATTTATTCCATTAAACCACAATGTCTGCTTTTGATTGTGAGCCAAACAAGATCAGAGAAATTGCCAAGCAGAAAACTTGCATTAAGTGCCCCTAGCAATAACTTCCCACTTGCACTTGAACTTGATTTACATAGGCAGTAGAATTGGACCCAAAAATGCTGACTTTACAGCATGCAGGCCCAATGTAAAAAAGAAATATTGTCTTAAAACATCCAAACATACTGGGTGACACAGATAGTTTACTTGAGTAGTTTCCAATTTGCAACCATATCTGTTAAGATTTCAATGCCTAAAGAGACACAAAGGAGACAAGTCCCTTCCCTGGATTTCTCTTTCATGAGTGCTACACAAAAGGAATCTCAGCTGCTTGTACAGTAGGTAAACACTGACTGGACTTTTTTGCACTTAAAGTGCAAAAAATCTTCCTTTTTGGCAAGTCACTACTAGTGCTGCTTCAGTACCTGGGTTTCTGAAGCTCTTCCCAGTCCTTCTATCAGGAAATATTTAAGGAATAACCAACCTATTTTTTAGGTAGAATTTAAGAAGCTGTATCAGAAATTAGCAAGATATCCTAAACTAATTTCAAATGGTTATTTTGCAGCTTCAAAGCCATGCCTGTTACTGGTACTTCAACCCCTGCTTCTTTGACTCATGTTGCTCTTCAAAATGACTGACACCCTTTACAAAAGGAGGTGTATCCTAAGTAGCTCATACAGTTAAAAAACCAAAAACCTCAACATCTGACAGAAGCCAAGAGCCCAGAAGTTTCTGGGTTGCTAACAATAGAGTTGCTATTGATTACAGTACAGAACAGATTATTTACAGTAAAGAACTGCAGAGCCTGGAGGTCTTTTTGTGATTGATAATCACCTTCTGTCTCAGGAGAAGTAGATCATCCGTAGTAAGATGAAGCTGCATTCAGCACAGGCCTCCAGACTGGGATTCTCAGCAAGCCAAAAATGATGTTGCCACCACGACCCCAAAGGGCAGCTGACTTGAGACTGTGCCCGAACAAAACAGCTTGAGATCTGGCTCCGTGAACTCCGCATTTCTGGGATTTTGGCTTCCCTCTAAACACGCATCCAGTGTCTTCAGCATTAGGTCATAACCAGTCCCCCTGAGAGTTCAGATTGATTATTCAGAAGCACAGATTTCATGAGATAGTGTACAGATATTCCACATGATCTTAGTTAGAAGGCCAGGCGATTAATGATGAGTTAGTTAATTAATGGTAGATGTTGCAGCAGGTGGCAGTTCTACTCCAGCTGGTTCAGCCACCTGCTATTAGCTCCATGTTAGCCTGGCTGCCCTGTACCTAGCACTTGGAAAGTGTTATCTCAAGCTGCAATTAAAGATATGTCCTTTATCTGCAGTCGCTTTATGGGAGAGAGCAGGGTGACACACCACAACAAATTCCAAAATGCTTCTTTTTACAGAAACACATTGTAAATTTTGCATTAGCACTTCAGTCAGGGAAAAAAATATCCTCTATCAGCTTGTTGCATTTATATCAATAAATGTGTCATTTTGACATTGGAGTTTCCTTTTATAAAAGTACATATACCTATTAATGGTGATACTATGTATACCTGTGACAAAGAGAATTGGAAAAAAATTCTTTTCTGCCCAGCATACGAAGCCATTAAGTAAAAAATAAATGTGCAAGTGGCCTATGTCATCAGTAATAGTGTCTCTTATTCATCTGATAGATGAGTTTACCTATCAAAAATTAAGAGCTAAGATCACAGGTTCGTTCGTACATGGATACACCTCTTATAGGAAGCAATCTCTAAATTTACCATGAAAATTGTTGCACTGAAAATCTTCACTAGACCTGTGACACTCCCTTCCATCATGGGCTGTGCATCACAATCAGTGGGAAATTTCTGTAACTGCAGAAGACTTGACCAGATCGCTAGACACAAAAGAAGGAGAGACAAACTCATATAACTCATTTTGTATATATAAAGCAATCCTTCAAATAGTCACAATCAACTGGAGGAATGACATGTGAAATGACGAAAAACATGCAGCAAAACACCACCGATAAAACCCATCCTGTCTCCTTATTAACCCTTCCCTCCAAAAATGCTATTTCAACAAAAAATCCTGAACTAGTGGTAGGAAAGACCATCTCCATCCCTCAACAAATGGTGTGTGAATATTGAGTGAACACCTTTTCTTCTGACATGCTTCAGCTATAATTGAACAGTTGTCACTGCTCTTTGAAGTTGCTGGACTAGGTACTTAAGAGATCCCAGTCAGCCATCCACCACATGTTTAGGATTAGTTTGTGCTGGTTCATCATTGAAAGAATATAATAAAAGACTAGTTAAAACAGTTACAGATTGGGTGTTCTATTTTGTTTTCCTTGACTATGTCTAAATGGAAATTTATTTTAAACATCATAATCTTTTTGTTTTTTTTCTTTCCAATATAAATTTTTTTTTGGGTGAAGAAGTGTCCTCTATCTCCTTCTCAGCAGGAAAAAAGGACCAAAAAGAGATAGGATTAAAAAAATATTAAAAATATAAAGACATATCATACTGCAGCTACAGTTTCCCCCCACTCCCTTTTCATTTTGTTCAAAAGTGAAAGTTTTGAGAAGCAGTAGAACATATATTCATCAGCTGGGAAATGAGAAAACAGTTATTGTTATCACTTATTTTTTGATCTACTGAACAGAACAGAGGATATCACTTTAAAAAAATTGACAACAGTCTCATATTTTCCCCTGAAGTTAAAATATATATTTTAAAAAGTCATCAGTTTTGATATATAAAGATTCCAGGTAGCTTAGATCTCACTGCATTTTTAGATACGCTTTTCCAATAGACAGCTATCCTTCACTGCACACCCTATTTCTAATAAGTCTGTCTCTGCCTTCTCTTCCAGCTATTGGATTTCATTATGCCTTTTCTCTGTTAAATTGAAAAGCCTTCTGTCACCATTATTTCTTTTTTCATTGCTGAAGAATCCCTTTCGATCTCACGTGCTCTTTAGCTGGAAAGTATTGCATAGATGGGGGGGGAGAAAACTGCAATATCCACTTACTGCACTGCATGACAGCTCACCCTGGCCAAATTTAAATGGCCAGCTACCAGAAAAGCACATTAATAAAAAGACAGACCTTGAAAGGGCAGCCATTTCAGTAATGATATAGTAATTATTAAGCTAAGCACTTGTAGGGAGGAAGTAGTATCCAAATTTTATGAATGCATGAGACCTTGTCAGATTCCCCTAAATTTAGAAGTTAGAGCACGCTACTTGAAATTACTGTAGATTGATGAGACCGTATTTCTCGATATCTGTGAGTATATGTCTTTATTGAAATTTTTTACTTCTTATCATCACTCAGTAGCATAGAACTCATCTACTATTAAGTCTCCATCACACATTTTAATATTTATTTTACAATATGATTGTATATATTATCAGAGAAATCACAGAGATTTGAAAAAAATTAAGAGATCAAGAAAATTTTTCTTAGAGTAACTCTTCACAGTATGATTGCCATTCGCCATAATCAACATTCTTCTCCCTCAACAAAGATCAGACAAAGGCTGTTTTAAATTTCAATTGCAATGTCACATATTGTGATGCTATAACTGCCTTAGTAACTGCAAAATGCTATGATATGCATTTGATAGAAAGTAAATGGATTATAAATGGAAAATAGATGGACTATACTGATAGTAAAGTTAAAATGAGATGGCTAGATTTCTCCACAGTTCTTTGCTGACAGACTGAAGGTGGAAGAAAATGGTAGTATAATGTCAAATATTATTCAGCATGACACATTAAAAGCTGTTTTCTTATTTGACATCACTTGGCAGTGTTAGAGTGAGAAGCTTAAATCAGTTATTAGGAGACATACACATTAAGCCATACAGCTGTCAAATATGGCTGCCTGTCAGAGATTCTTCTGAAGCTGGCACAGCCACTGCACACAGAATTTCAATGGCAAAACACCCTTAATAAGCCCCAAAAGTTCAACTGTACTCTCTCCAAGGATGTGAAAGGAGTTTTGGGGAATTAATGAAACCATGGCACAGGACACCAAAAGGTGAGTTTGGCGTACATGAATTGCACTGAACGACAGAAGAGTGAGAGTGTTAGTAAGCAGCAATATTAGCTGTTTAATTGCAGTCACACACAGCATGAGGGCCAAGAGAAGAGAGGCTACAAACACCACAGGGACACTATAACTGTGAGATATAGTAGAAATAGTTCAAGACCTGCTGATGTCCTCAAGCTCAAGAGCATTGACACTTCTGGACCAAATAATTCTTTCCTAGTCCTCTCCTCTCTACAATAGGAAGTTGCATCCTTACTCATGCAAGAGATAAGTCCCTTTGGGTTTTGCCCTCATTTCCCAATCCTCGAACCCTCACAATGTGGTATCTTCTAGACTTTCTCCATACACTTCCTAACTTAACAGGTCCTGAGGATAGAATACCACCCCCTTGCACAAAACTTGCCTCCTAAGCCCAGTTTGTGCTGTTGTGCTAGCTATCCACCAACCTGGCTTTAAAAATTTTTCTTCCTATAAGCAAATTTCAATCAGAAATAGAAATAGTCAGGATAATTTTCTACACTTGTGTCAAATGGTTAGATGGTGGATTAACATCACTTTTCTAAATTTGTTCTTTCAGTTGAGGAAAAGACAGACCAAACTCAATCCTTACACATTTAAAATTCATGAACTAGCTTGGCCACCTGGGCATGCATGGCAGCTTGCCAATCTCTACATATGTAGCTCTTAACCAGACAAAAAAAATGTTCTTGTTTAGCTCATAAGACATAGGAGGACAGAACAAGTACTCTAACAATGGTGATTACAGAAGATGTAGGAAGCTGGAATGACTGCAGTGCAGAGACACAGGACATATGAAATAAATACATAGGAAACCAGGGCTCACATCCCAGATGCTCATGATTGTGATCTGGGGTCTCAATGTATTTTAGAGCTTCACAAAGTTTAGTGTCAGAAGGACATATTCCTGGTTATTACTGGGCATTGTATGTTACCCAAGCACTAAGAGATCAATCCAATAACATATATTAGTAAATCACTGGAGTCTACTGAGGACTAAATTCCTGTATTTTATGGAAGAACTTAAAAATTACACTAATGCCCACGGCCTCTGTAGTGGCTTGGAATTCCCGGTGAGAGAGGCCAAAGTCTTCTGCCAGTAAAAAATTATTCTGTGACAAAGAAGAGGGCAGACTACATGGAAGTGCTGAAGGGACTTGTGATTGCTTCACCAATAAAACAACAGGCTCTGAGATGACTGATCATTACCATTAAGGAGTGAGATCTCTGGAATAACTGCTCAGGTCCCTATTAACTGCTGCTCTACAGCTCTGCTCCTACCTAGCACTGGTTATAGTTGCCCCGCAGCAGTGGCTGCTCAGACACTCAGTTAAAGTGAGAAGTTCCCTGCCCTTTCCAGCCAAAGCTTCTGTCTTGTAATTGCAGGTAGCCCAAATTCCTAATTCTTATATTAACATAGACATGTTAAAAATGGTTAAGACTTATTATTATTCCAACATAAGCCTCGCTAAATCTGTGACCTGTTAACTGGGCAATTCACATCACCCTTCAAAATACTTTTCCTGCTTTGTTTTTTCTAGCTATCCTGTTAGTCATAGTGCTGTCCTTCGCCATTTCACAAAGGATAAAAAGCAAGATGAAAGAGGAAAGAAAATAGAAATACTATATCTGAAAAGAGAAGTGAAAGGAGTCAGGTTGCTATTCTCAAGTATCTCAGGGGAAAGTTAAGTATATCCTGTAATTTTGGAGAAAACACTGAAAGGAAAGATGAACAGATTTTGCTGAAGGAAAGGAAACTTCTCATATTGTATAGAACTAATCAAAAGCCCCAACTCCTGTGATCCACAGCCCCTGTGGTTTGTTATAAACTGATAAAAAGCAGCTATCTGACAACTGCAAGAGAAGCAACTCTCCCAGGAAATACAGGGTTGACTGAGGAGCATTTTGTGTCAAACAGGCACGAGCTGAGATTCACCAGTTGCTATGTGTAAGAAATGTGGCCACTGTGCTCATTAATTCTTGAACACTCTTTATTTTAGTGCTAAAAGTGGTGCGACATTTAGGTCACCTTTAGTCTGAAGTTGGCATTTGCCTCACAATTAGATTAATGAACGCTCAGGGAAAGCTCAACAAATGCTAAAATCCAGTGAAATTGAAAACACTTTGGTGCCCATTAGAAGCCTACATTTCATCAGGAAAAAGTGACTGGTTCATTTTGACCATAGGATATTGCGTAGGCTTGTCTAATTTTGCTTGGCTTTTCTCCAAATGTATAGCAGTCTTTCCACAACCCTTTCCTATGCTTGAGGAATGACAAAATCTCCACGTCTTGGAGGATGTCTCCTGTCTGAAGGGACTCAAGGGAACAAACAATCTTACTCCAAGGTCTATGATCCTGATTGTAACATAGGAAAGGACCTGAAATAATAAAAAAAATCCCTTGTCATCTTGAAGATAGGAAAGATATAGGTCATCTTTGCAAGTAGGAATGCAAGGGCTAACATGATCTCAGTCTGTGCAGAAGGATGGTGCAGCCTCATGGCTGATGACGTGAAAGCGCACCCAGCATAAGATGGTGCTAGTGAAGATGGGAGCAGGGATGCTTCTCCTCCCTCTCCCCCAGTAAACCCAGGCCTGCATATGCTAATTAATAGTCCTTATGATCTGAAACTGAGGCATTAATAAGCTCTATGTAGACTGTGCTGTCATAAAGTACAAGGTCGCACTCACAGGGATTAATATCGAGACTATCTGATCTATGCTGATGTCTCATCAGTTAGAAAAAATAGAGGGGAAAGACTTGATGTGCATTTTTCAATGAGAGGATGATGAGAAGCAATTAATTTGGTGTGATCATGAAAAAGCCAAATCACTGCTAGGATCTAAAAGATGAGGTAGTTCCAGTAGTGATACAAGTTACTAAAGATGTTGTAAAAACCTTCATCCAGAATATTGCACATAATTCTGGCCACCTATATTGGAGAGAAATTTGTTCAAATGGTAGCAGATGAAGAGACTGGCCATCAGGATACCCAAGGGAACTTAGAAATCATTATAGAGACTAAAAGATCTCACCTTGATTAGCCAGGAGACCAGAGATAATAGAGCTATCTTCAGATATAGTAAAGGACTGAAAGGTAAAAGAATTTTGAAACCTCAAGGTCGCTGCTGGTGAGGAAATAAAGCAGCACAGCTTGGACCTAAAGAAAAGTACAGAGAAAATGAGAAAAAGTCTGTAAGCTTGGAAAGTTTTGCAACAGCCTGCTTGGAAAAGCATCAAGGAAAAGCTCACTCATTCTAAGACAGAAGAGAGTCACTTAGTGGGAGGAATCCCACAAAACCGCAAAATCAGAATAATGTAGGTCCTGACCAATCCTACATTGCCACAAAGCTTTATAGACTGCTGACATTCACCTAGTTCTGCATCTAGTGGTTGCTGAGCAATAGCTTCAAAAATATTTGGAGAGTGGGCAAACCCACAGTAAGCCTAGTTTGTTTAGCTCCCCATAATAAAAACCATTCATGTGACTGAAAACCTTTCCAAATAATATAACTCAATAAAAGAGATTGAGAAAAGCAGATAGAAAGAAAGCAACTTGCCCAAAGGACAGAGAACACAACTGGTTATTGGGGTGGCTGGTTCCAGTTAGGTATCTTATCACCTTGTTTGGTACAATTAGAGAAATTACTTTCCCTTTAGGTATTTAATATCTTTTTCCAAAATAACATCAGTAATATCATTCAGTCCTAGTAAAAGTGATGACAAAGAGGGTATCTTAGAACTAGGACATATTTTACAAAATTAGCTTAGAACAAAGGGTGGTTTCTTGTCATTCACACCATATATTCACACTTTTTTCCTTCTACTGGAAGAACTAAATAAAAAAAGATAATTAAGTGTTCAGAATCAGATAAACAAAGATCTTCAGAGTAATGATAATTAAACCATGTCTCACTTTGGTAATTCTGGTTTTAAATAAAAATAAATACAATATATTATTATACATTTTTAAAATGTATTTGTACTAGCTGAGTAAACAGATTTTTATTCTTTTATCTTTTTGATAATCACTTGAAAACTAAACCGATTATATAAATGGTATAGTTGCCTAAAACACAAAATGTACTGGACTTCAGGGCCCAGGAGGTCTCTTTCAGATCCGTGTTCCAAGAACAACATGCTTGTGTGCAGACGTGGCTTTTGTGCTATGATTGAAAGGCCTCAAAATGAAAAGTGTTATCTACTATAAAGTAAGTGACAATGAGTACAATGAACCCATTTTTATTGGATCATTTCTAAAATGGATATGAGAAACATTTGATATATGTTTACTCAAGTTTTCCCAAGGATTTTTCTATTTCACATTTCCCTGGTTTCCTTTGTACCTACCCAAAGATTAAGAGACAATTTTTTCTTCAACCCACCAGACCCAGTTTCAGTATTACTATATTGAGCTTGAATAGTTAAATGGCATCTGAAGGTTCTTTAAAAATATAAAAACAAAAAAAAAAGGCTTTGCTAAAAGGTTATATATCAGCTGTACACTATATTATCTTAGCATAAGTAAATGTATACTTCTTTTAATCAAAATATGACAAAAAGGGCACATCCACATTGATATACGGACAATGTAATCCTACAAGCTGTCAGAATCACAAATAGAGAAGATGAATTTTAAAGGCAGGAAAGCAAACATACTCAATGTGAGAAAGGTTACTGCTGAAAGGACTAATCTGACTTTTTAGAAGAGCATGGAAAAGATATTACATGTTGACCTTAGAGTGTGTCACCAGTTGTTTTTCAGAAAAAAATATAGCAAGTCCTAACACTCTTTATGCTTTTCAGCAGCAAAACTCATCTCAAAACATCTAGCTTGTCATCTCTGCAACTTTGCCCTTTACACACAGAGCTTCTAGGTGAATATACTTATCGCTACAGATTTCCCTGCTGCTTTTGGCTAAGAAGCCAACAACAAATTCATGTTACCTTAGTGTTTTTTCTTCTTTGTGAGGGACAGAGAGACATTTTATTTTACACAACTAGACTCCACCTAGTTTCACACTTAGAAAGCAAACTTTGCACCTGCAAATTCAGATGCACAGTAGATTTGCTTTACGATTAGAACCTAGGCTGAAAACACCAACAAAATGGGTCTGCTTTATCAGTAACAGGTGTAACCACAAGTTGTTCCTAAATTTCAGTATCTGTGGGTTTACAGCTAGTCTTCAAATAACAAGTCTACTAAAGAAAGAGTTTTGTGATAAATAGCATTCCAGACAGCTTGTGTTCCAGCTGTGTTGTCTTTATTTACCAGACCCCATACCTGGTTTTCAGCTTGTATAACACTCTGAGAACCCACAGACAGAATAAAGAAAAGCATGTGTGTTTATCTTGGTGGCTAGTCTGTAAAACACACATATAATTTCACAGATAAAAACAATTTCTGCCTGAAGTGAGTGGTTAAATTGCAGTTTTCTGATTTTAGAAAAAAGAGACTGGGTGACTTGCAATTTAGTTCTAGTTTGCCTAAGCACTGTATCTAATGTTAATTGAAAAAGTAGATATTATTTGACAACACTGCTGGAAATCTGGCTGGATTCCAGGAAAAGAGGGAAAAGATGATAGAGCTGTTTATTTTGTATTTGCAACTCTGAATAAAATATCTTGCTTAATCCAGATTGCTTTTTCATCCAGAGGGATTGATAATCCAAAAATTGCCAGAAGACTATAAGGGGAAAGCCATCTTGCTATTTCAGAGTTAGCACCTGTACTTTCTGCTAATGAAAGGTAGCTGAGAGACATTTTTGTATTTCCATAGAACTGAGAGACAACAACCAACTGGGACATTATATTCTATTTGTCATCACTCATGAACATCCCCAGCCCACTCCTGCAATAAAGCCCCCACATAAATAATGAAGGAGAAGACTTTCTACAGATAAAATGAGCTCAGAATAGTAAAGTTCCATCTCAAGGAAGTGACTCTGATCAGTTCTGTGCATGAGAAGGTGGGTGGGGGAGGAGTTGCTGTGTGGAAATCCTGCCTTTGGTTCTTACCTTCTGCATTTCTGTTCAGGATATTCCCTAGTTACAGAGGCAAATATTCAGCATCAGGAGGTAATGGGCCTTATACATCTTCTACTGGCTGAGTGCCCTCATGATTCCCTAGTCCACAAAACATAAACCCTCCAGTTCCTTCAAAGAAGTCACGGAACTATCCAGAATAGAGGTCCCAGCCCATCTTTTCACTGTGTGGTTCATCTAGAATCACAAGTGAAACCTCTAGTCAGCAGCAGACAATGGTGGTAGAAATCTTTGCCTTCTCCTAAATGGAATGAACGAGAGGAACAGCTTTATTTCAATAGCTGGACTGTAGCTTCAGTGATGATTTTTTCCTGGTTATTAATTGACTGTTTTTGTTGATAAGGGACCCATGGATGCATATTACCTCAAAGTGTTATAAGTTTTTCATCAAAAGAAAGCCTTCACACCAGCAAGGTTCCCCAAAAAGAAAAGGAAAATAAGAGACAACCATAAAACTCTTCAGCTAGGACCAGAGGAAGTGTCAAAGACAGCAGCAGGTCCAAATGAGCATGTAGGGAATCTAAAATGCTGCTCACGGTTCAGAACAGAAACACTCTAAGAGAAAAGCCTACAAAGCACCAAACTAACGTGCCTGGAAACTACAATTCGTAAAAGCTGCACTTTTCTGGGCCTGTTTATGTTTGAAATGGTTGTTACAGACAAGAGGATATGCAAAGAAGAATGATGGAGGAACATCAACTTACTAAGACTACTTGGTAAAAGAATTTATTTTTGTTTTTTAAACTTTTTTACAGTGCTGAGAAAAGGGTGCATGTAACTGATTTCTATTGCTCTTCTTAGATACTTCATCAGCCCTCAGTAATCTGATATCCAAGCTCCTTTGATCCTTTAGGAAATTTATTGCTGTAATATCCTTGCAGGTTAAGGAACTCCTATCGGCCCTCTTGGAACAAATAAAGCAGATGGAGAAACAAATTTTGTATCAAATAAGAAACTGTTTTAAAGTTGGGAATGAAACCTAAATTTCTTTAGCCAAAGCTCTGCATTTTAGCCTCTGACTAAATGTCAAGTTCAAAAGCATTTTTTAGTCTTTATCAGTGCTCCGACATAAAAACCAGGCTCAGATCACACTGGAGACAGACTATTTTGGAATACACCAAAAATCATTACATTTTGAAAGAAACTGGCAAGAAGCAAATTTTGCCACACTAATATTTCTAAGATGATCGGGAATACTTTTAGTATTCTGTTAAGCAAAAACCCTTGGACAGAATCAGCCAGACACAAAATGATAAAATATATGTAACCAGGTATTGGGTTAATGGATAAAAAGATGACCCACAGGGGGGAAAAAAAAAATCCCCAACATATTCATTTATTAGCACAAAACCAACAAAAGAATTAAGGCGACATGCATTTAGGAGAATAATTCTGAAAATTTTCAAAACTCTTATTGTCTCAAACCTAATTTGATAAAATCATGGGAAAAAAATACCATAATCAAGTTCTACTAGATATTGCTCACTAAAGAATTCTGCAAGATTAGATGGGAGAGAATGTAAGAATCATTATTTGTTTGCCTTATTCATATGCCTAGATGATGTCAAGGCATTTTCTACTGTCTATTTTTCAAGAGTTTGAATTAGAGGCATCTTAGGTGTCCCCAGCAACAAAACTCTTAGTACAAACTGTTTACCAGACTCTCAGCATTGCTTGCTTCTGCCTTGAAAAAGATAGAATGAATTTCAGGGCCATACAACCACACATTAAGTATGACTAGTTTTAGAAGAGCTCAGGCACTGAGTTATTGAATAGCTCATTAGAAGGACACACACTGAACTGTAAAGGTTATAAAAAGACACATACAAACTTGCTAACAGTTGCTTTCATGAGAAATTTCTAGTGAAAAGGTCACTAAAGAGCCTGACTTCTCCCCTGCTCCAAATTACCATGCAATTGTGCAGTACCGTGCCTGAATTACAGGAGGTATTAACAATAAGAAAATTAAAACAGCTAGAAAAAGTTAATAAAAATCACAGAAGCAGCAAGGTTAATATTATATTTGTTGTCTTCTAGACAAGGTCAGACAAGGGATGTGGGAAGAATAACACTACATACATCTTAACACAAGTTATATTGTACAAATACACACACTTCTGTGCAGACACACACATATACATGCATGCATGAACGCTTTACTCTTATCTATAACACGCCTGCCTACTTACTGGAGGGAAAAAAGCCAATAATCCATTGATTTACAAAAGCATGGATAGCCCATTATCCCAATTCCACTGATATGCTGCAACTCATGTTGGTGTAAGAGAGGAGGAACACAATGGTGGACAAAGTCTTAGGTTCACTCTTTTTTTACATAAATGACTACAGCTCATCTACTTTCTGCCAGCTAGGCAGCTGGAAGACCTAGACCTTTGAAGCCCAAGTATCTCATTCCCTTTAGCTTACCTCCTTGCAAAAGGAAGCAACACATTCAACCTTTTCTTCTTTAACAGTTTATCTCAGATCTCTAATAGGGCAAAAATAAAAAAAAAAAATAAAAAAAAAAGAAAAAAGAAAGAAACAAGAAAAAAATGCTAAACTGTCTTTAGAGTGACATAAAAGAACTGTACAGTTCCTCATTAAGGATGATACTTTAATGGTCTGAGGCCAGGTGAAAATTACATGAAAATGAAAGCTCTTTCAAAGTAACTTTCACCCCATGTCCAGACTGGTAAAATAGGGTGAGGATTTTGTTCAGCATTTATCGAGCCTAAACAGGTATTTGAAATTATTTCAGTAGGTTATAGATTAGCAACAAATAAAAAAAAAATCCTTTTTTTCAATAAATATTGTAAAGAGAACAGAAAGCCTTCTGTTTGGGGACCACATCATGTGGTGTGGAAACACATATCACATGGTTGGGAATAACAGAAGTAAAAACACCGAAACAAAGTTTCCTTTTCTTTTCTCGCCTTTGCTGCACTAAACAAAACTAAGCAATCTCAGGTCTTGTGAAATGAAATCACAGATCTTATCTAGGTCACAAATTTTCCCTTTTTAGTAAATAGATAGTGACTCATCTTCACCATCCTTAAATTAATTGCTCCACATTATGGTATAAATACACTGAAGTCACAGGTTGAAAGAGACAGAGGTGAGCAGATCTCAGCCCAGACAATCATAGGTTAAAGGTTCTTTATTAAAGCTGTAGATCAGAATGGAAGTGGAGATGAGAGGATCTGTATCCTCTGCTTATTTATTGTATCACTTGAACAATTTAACAATACTCTACAATGGCCATCCTGTACTTCCTCTGGTCCCAGGACTCCTGGTCCTCCAGGCATTCCTGGTAACTCGACTCAGCCTCAGCACTCTAAGCTGAGAGAACACTGCTGGGCTCTAGAAACTGTTTCTAACATTTTCCTTATACTTCGCTCCCAGGACCAACATTTCCTCAGCATAATGGGATGCTGGATTTATGCACAACTTTGTCTACTAAGGCCAGCAAACAGGAAGCTTAACTTTGCAAAGGTATGGCCGAAAAGCCCAAAATGGGCATTTAAAGCCCAGCATCCTGAATTCAAACCTCAGCTCCTTTCCTAAGCACAATGAATCAGGCCCTTTTCTGCAGTGTTAGCCATTCTCCTGCCAGCCATTATCCTCCATTGTTCCACTAGACCTTGTTTAAAATAGGTCAATGACTTTTTACATAGCTTTTTATACTTTCAAGTCCATCTTTTAAATCATTGTGGGTTCGGTTTATGTTGTGTACATCTCTTTGCTGTATTTGTACATTGCCCTGTCAGCATTACCTTCCTGTGCAGAGCTTCCCAGCCCTTTCAGAGTACATTCTGGTTTTGATTCTATTATCTTGCTGCTTATCAGTCACAATCTCACTGGTCCCATACAGCTGGGCTTTTCATGGGGTTCATCTAAAGTAACTTTTTTGTCACCTACAGCACACAGAACTTCAGGAATGGAACACATTAATCTTACATGTAGTCACAGTAGTTGGCTGTAATTATGAAACATGAAGTCCTGAATATTCAAATCACCTATGCAGACAACCATTGATAATGCACAAGGCTCTTCCCTAAGGTCATTAGATATTTCTCCTTCTAAAACCATGTTTAGCATCACGTGTGTTAATGTACTCCCTCAGATCACACATTTTTCTTGTACAACCAAGGTACCCTAAAATAAGGGCTTTTTAGATGTTAAAACTGCAGCCTTCTAAAAATACTTCATATCAAAACTTGCAGCAAGCACAAGGAAAAAAGCCACTAATTACTTACTTCCAGTTGGTTGAATTAATTACTATTCCAAAAATGCATATGCTTAGGGGGAAAAAAAAAGTCAGCTTTTTGACAGTTTGATCTAATACCCTAATACAATATGCACCAGTGCCACATGATGAATGGAAAGCTAAACCAAAATGGAAAATATACATGAGAGTAAGATTGAAAAGATAAATTATTTTCTTATTTGGATGTGTCCTGTTAAAAAAATGATACCAAAATGCTGCTTCCTAAAGTTAGCTGAATTCTGTGTACATGGGCAGTGATGAAGTGTTACATAAAGTATCCAGCAAGTTTTTTCTCCATAGAAAGCCTAAAGTATCTTTTTCTCTGCCTGTTGAAAGCATTGTCCGATGCAAGAAAAGAGAAGAAGACTACTAAGAGTACTTTCAACATTTAAGTGTCTCCCTGGATAAAGTAGATTCTCTTTCTAAGTTTCTCAAACATGGATTTTAAACAAAGCTGGGAAGTAAAAACAGGAAAGCATTGAAACACCATATAAATACCTTCTTTAGAGACACATACAAGTTTTGATACAGAAGAAGAAAGGGAAAAGGGAGGGAAAAACCTTCTCTCTGATTCTGAGCAAGGGCAAGTGTGACTCTTCGGGTCCTATGAGTCAGCTGCAGTTTGGTAACTTGCCATTGAAAAATCCCTCTCTAAATAAGATGACAAAAGGCTTTGATAAAAGGCTAAGATATTTATATACTGCCTAAAGGAGAGAGACATCTCTCTCCTCTCAGAAATCAGGCTCGTCTTTCCACACAGACCCAAGTACCTGCTATGTTTGATCTTTGTCCCTTGGTGCTCATCTCCAGGAACTACTTAGCCATCGCTTTCTCCATTGCCTTCAAGTAAACCTTGCTACCAGAGAGGAGGAGGGGTAAGATCTCCAGCACACTTTCATCACCTTCCATGATTTGTGTTCTGCCTCTCCTACCTCTTTTGTTTCTGTCTTAGCGTGGCACATCACGTGCAGCAGACACTGAACCAATCAACAGGAGACCAGCTGCACTCCTGTGCTCATCAATAGCTGGGCTTTGGTCTACACAACAATACTCACTGCTGTCACTGTCATCTCAACCCTCGAGATCTCCAGTGTTCTTCTCCTGCTGTTTCTAATAACTCTTGAACTCCTAACCTAACAGCATTTTATAAGAAAGGATAAAATATGTTTTAGAGTTGAAAAAATCAACACCATGTCCTACCTACATATTTCAAGCTCACAAGAGCAAGACTAATCTCACACAGCTGTAGTTGTCCACCTCTGAGCTAGTTTTACAGGTTGCTTTTGCAATCAGTAGAAAGAAGTGGACTTGTCTAAGATACAATTCACTGAATCTCTTCTAGGCACCAGACAGATCTTTTGGACATCTGCCTTAAAGCAAGATAAACTGCATCCTACAAGAGCCCATCTTTCTCTATCAGCCAGCAAGACAGCCCATACAACAAGCTTAGAAGCCAGTGTCTCAATGTCTTCATTTACGTTGGGATTTCCAGAGCTCCTATGCTTGTGGAGAACACCTCCAAGTGAAGAACACTGCTGAATAAATAATTAGAGGCAACCTCAGTGATCTGCAGCTTGATATAATCTCTTATCATAAAACAGGGAGCGAGACTCCCACGAGAGCTTCCTACAGATTTCTTTTGCCTTATTCTGAAGTCTATGTCAGTGGTCAACAATGAAGACTAAATATTGGCCGGTGTGGAACTTGGGTCTGATCCAGTCTGCCTAGTCCAACAATAAATCCAAACAAATGTAACAAAAAAAGGATAAACATTTTTCTCGCAGATACTTTCCGAGGAGAAAAGGACTGATAGATAAATCTCAGAAAGGCTGATTCAGTCTCATTGAATTTCATTTGGAATTTATTATTTATTCCAATATTACCACCATGCAAATTCCTACAAAAGCTGAATGTTTGTTTGATTCATTAGCACATAGTTTTGCACTCACCTTTCATGGGCTGGGTTGGGCTGAGTATGCAGAAATCAAACACTTGCAGACTGCCGATTAGAAGGATTTATTGCATGCCTTTCAGGAAGAATCTAGACATAACTGTCCCCTGAATAATACTCACAAAGCATGTATTCCTCCTAAAAATAGATGCCAATGGGTGGTAACAGGCTGCTTGAGCTATCTATTTGTTACTACACAATAGCTGATTAAAAAGCTTTTTATTGATTTCCTGGGTAAAAATCTGTGATTACCTTCATAGCTACCAGTATTATGTGTAAAAGCAAGATACCCCTGTGGGGTAAAAACAGATTTTGCTTTGTGTTAAAGCAGTACCTAGTTCCAGTTAGGTTTACTTGGAAACCAGTTCCACCTTATTAGGAAGTTCTAATGTTTTGACACTTATTTTCAACAGGTTTTGAAAAACCTGAATGTTAATCTTTTTTAGAGTTAATGAAGAATAAAAAGAATTCTCTACAAATGACGAGAGCTCAGCCATGTTCTTACCTGTGACTATATAAAGAATCCCCTCCCTGCTCAAAGCAGGTAAGTGGACAAACAATTCCCACAGCACACGCATTTGCTCTTATTTTTTGATGTGTTCCATCCTGTGCTGCAGAAATCTTAAAAAAATTTCATAGAATTCAGTATGCTATAACAAAACGTATTCAAGCCAACAACTTTTTTCAGACTATTTCTTTGCTTTTTTTGGGTGAGCTTTAAGTATATTTTTAAAATTTTTTGAGTATAATAATAATAATAATAAATGATAATATGATAATATAATGAACATAATAATATATTTTTTATCAGCTGGAAGAAGCCAAAAAAGGAAAAGACAGCCAGAAGTAAGATGAAACATAAGTAAGGCATGAACTAGATAAAGAAATTGTCACACAGGCAGAAAAACACAAGACTATTGGAAAAAGCAAATAAAACAAATGAGTGCTAGGGGAAGTAGTTGAAGAACACAGACCACTTCAGAGAGGGCTGTTTATCATTACATTTTGTGTATGGATGGATCATTGGCTAAGATATAATAACAATTATCCTGTCCTTGTTTTGGGCGGTGCCGAAATCTGAAGTCACATTTCTCCTTTCTTCCAGATATACTGTAACAATCTGAAATTACAGATCTTTAAAATGCATCAGGGGAAAGAAAAAATCTTGGCATCAGTTGTTTTCATCTTCAGCACATTTCTAGCAGATTCAGAAATGTCACAGGATTTCATAAGCTGCCTCTCATTATTTCAGTCCTAGAAACAGTGGTTACATCATCTTACAACATTGTTTCTGAAATTTAATAACACAACATACAGAAGCTGCAATCTAAGGGAGTTTACAATGAAAATATCATAGAGAGAAATCTTAATTAAAAACTTGCCCCATTGTAAGGCAGTGAACATCAGAAAATGTTTAAAAACATGAATGGTTGTCCTAAAAACATATCCACCTGAATTATACACCTAATCCTCCAGATTCTTCTGTGCCTGCAGCTTTCTGTATTTTTTATTACTGTTTTCTTATATTGCCTCTAATTGCCTGCTGAAAAACAATCCGGTAATAAAAGCAGTGCGATTCACCTTTACCCATAAGAGTTGAACCTCATGGTTTGAAGTGAAAATGATAAACAAGAATCAATGATTAACCAGAAATACAACTTATTACCCTGGCCACAGAAAAGCTGGAGATTTTTCCTAAAATTTTATGGTTTATATCCACTAACCTATCAGCAAGTTCTTCTGCACACTGCAATCTCCTCCTCAGACTCCTGTCACTAAAGCACCCCTGACAATACCCAAGATTCTGTTAAGATCTCTGGAGCTCATCCCCTCCCTATCTTCATCTCTCCTCCCACAACCTTAGCTGAAAGATAAACCCAGTTTGCTCTGGCTTGCCTTGAGTTTTTGCATTTCAACTTGTGCATTGGCCATTCCCATTGAGCAAACTAGGCAAGAGTCACTAAGAGTTGACCTGTCTGTACCCTTCTCTCTGTAGCTGTCCCTTGTCTTTCTAGCACCTGATTGTCATAAAACTTGTAAGAAGTTACTCTCTTGTAGATCTGCTGTATTTTATTGAAATTGGCTAATAAATTTAAAAGTTATTAGAGGGCTCAGGGAACTTCCAGCCCTACAGTTTGGTCATAAAGAGCTTCTTTCCCTGAGATGACAGGCTTCCCCATTCCCATCACACTCTGAAACCCACAAAAGTACTTCAATTAATTAAATACATTCAGCTTGTGGAATTTCCAGAGAGAGAAAGAAAAGATGTTACACTGACCGAGTTAAGTCCTAACTTTCTCTCAGCTCAAACCACTGACTCTAGCACAGTAATAGCTATGGTGGTGATTTTGAACAGGGAGAGACCTTCCCTTACACAGAGCAGTAATTGATAGAGGAGACACAAATTGCTAAAGCATTCAGGCACTTGGAGCCCTTCATGCCAGGATTACGGAGACTGAGGAAGAAGTCGAAGTGTCTGCAAGATGTTTGCACACAAAAGCAAACTATAAAGTTAAACTGAAAAAAGTGGAACGCTGTCTACCATCAAACACAGCATGGGCCATCCATGCTGACTGTGTATTACCAGCCTGCACATCTGTCTGTGATACCCAGCATCACCTACAATCCTCCTTTCCAGCCTACTGTTGTTTGATGGGGATGCTGCTTTCCTTCCAGTTCAGTCCTGTGTGGCTTGGTAAGAGTCCAGGCTGATTTCTGCCGTTTTTAATCTTGCAGGATATCCTTAGATAAATCGAAGGGTTAATATCTGATAGACAAACAGTCCCAACCATTCTTTTCATGGCAGTATGACTTATAAGAGGAGGACACAGGATTATTCAGGACATAGCTAATAAGTCTGAAAATGTGAATTGTTAACCAGAAAGAAAAGCAAAATGTGAGGAAGTGTGAACTTTAAAATGAAACTTAATTGACCTCAAGAAGAATGTCTGAAGAAGTTAGAGAGAAAAGGCATATTAACAATCCAGGAGATGGAGACAGTCCCTTTTTGTTCCCACTCAGGCTTTTTTCCTTTCAACTTTTTCAGTTTATCTACTCTATTAAAATCTCTTACTCTCAGACTGTTGTTCAGAAATCTCATTAATCGAGATGTAGGAACATAACAATGAAGAGAGCAAATAGATTTTGATTCATAGATGTTTAAAGCTGCAAGAGATTGTTCACACTATTTATTTTGATGTCTCATATAACAGAATCATTCGTCTGGATTTCATGCAGTAATTCTAGCAGTGGAAGAAAGAGAAAAATCTTATGCATAAATAAAGTGTTCTGAGATTCCTTATTCACACATACACACACAGATATATGAACTCGGAAATTAGCTATCCAGAATATTTAAAATAATTCAAACATCCAGAAAGGGAAAAAAAAATAAAATCAAAGTCAGTGAAGAATTGCCAGAAAATGCTGCCAGTTTCCTTTTATGTATCATATGCCTCTAGCCCTCCAGCTAGGGGAGAGGTTTTTCAGAGAAAATGATCTTATTACCTATAGATAGGAATGTTTGTCACACTCATGTTTTCTGGGAGCTCAGTCTGTTCACTGTGAATGTTAATTTAAACAACACAGCACCAAACAACAACAAAACTAGAAAACATTGTCCTATTCTAATTTCTGAAACTTCCTTCTCTCTTTTCCTTCTCATAATTCTAGTTCCAGCATGGATGCCTGCCCATGCAAATCTAGGATATTTTTTGTTTGTTTTCATTAGGGGCTGGAAAATTATCCCATAGTCAAAAAGAAAGAATAGAAGAAGAAAAAACGTCAAGTGTATCTCTATACATAGATCAAACAAACATGGACACTGGGTGTCTCTTAGGCACCTTGGCAGTGAAAGTAATGCTAGTTACAACAGAACGAATACCTGCCTTCAAGACAGACCTAAGGCAGGAATCCTCTCACCCAGACCTCTTCACAAGTTTTTGTCAAAGCATGTTATTGAAATAGGAGTGGGAGAAAAGACACAGTGGTACAGAGATGGAAGAACTTGTCTAGAAGAACGTGAGAGACCAGGGAAGTCTCATGCCTTGGAACCTTCAGCCGCTGAAACCCCTCGCTCTGCCGAAGTCTGTCCTGTTCTTCTTGTGAGACTCCCACAGGACTCTGCTCCTCCTGGGAAGAGTTTAAATTAGGTTGAGACATCTTTTTACATCTCAGAAGGAAGGTAGGTTAATTCCAGACCTCTTAGTCTGAGAGATAACTAGGTAATACTTTCCATATCACAGTGAAATTTGGCCTGAGGGCCTGATTTACCAAGACGATTTTTTTTTTTTGTCTCCTTCCTTCATTTGAGTAAACTATTTTTACGTGGCTTGTCTTGCACAGAGAAGGAGGGGATGTTTTCTGTGAACTCTGCTGCTGAAGATGAGTTCATAAATATCAAAGAAGAAAGAAATGCAGATGAATGGCAGCAGCAGTGAAAACGCTGAAGCAAGGAAGAGAAACAGGGTAAGAAGGAGAAATGCTTGGGAGGATCATTTAAAAGCTGCAAAACAAAGTATTTGTTTTGCAGCAATGGAAACATCTGAAATGAGAAAGCAATTTGCAGGCTATTTGGCCTCAAAGCTCCAGCATGATCAAACAAATACGCCGAGAGAAAAAAAAAAAAAAATCAGGATCTTTTCATGTTGTTAAGATCCTCTTTTCCTAGTTTCCCTCCTCACTGCAGAATTAGCTGAGGAACTCACAATTTTACATTTTCCTTCAAGGGTTTAAATGGCAGCCCCAGAACAGGAGACTGCTCAGTCTCAAGCTCATGCGTCACTTTTCTCCCACTTACCCAGCACTCCTGAAGATTGAAAATTGCCACTATGAAACAAAACAGCTCCCCGCACCCTTCTCAACATATTGCTGTGGGTTTGCATCTGAGGGGCTGCCCCTCCCTCATTGCTTTCCTTTCCCTACTTTGCAACATCCTCTCTTGCTTACAGCACAGGAACAAACAGGAGTCACCTCTGCGGCGGGGAAGGTCACCGCTCTCCACGCAGGCAGTGGAATGCATTGCAGTCAGGAGTGCATTTATTTCACAGATGGAGGATACAGACAGCAGGTAAGGGCCCGAAGTTAAGCTTCCTGAGAGTACTCTGATGGAAACAGCCACAACCCCACTGGAATTGTTACAGATTGTTGTTGAACATCAGAGCATTGTCAGAACGAAGCAAGATTTGATTAGTTTAAGTGTCCTAACACTTAAAACAATCCCTCTTTTCCTGTTTCCAGCCATACAACGATGAAGGTGTCTCAGATACTACTGCATCCTTTCCATCAAGGTAACTGCAGTTTCACCAGCAGCTGCCACTGCTTTCCCTGCTGACTACTCTGAGTGGACAGCGATTCCATAGCCTATTTTTAAGACCTTAGGGATCAGCTGGACTTTTTGGGGGTTTGTAAAGACTTTTGTATTGTTATAAATATTTCTGGAAACTGATCCTGATAATTATTCTTCACTATCACACACTGAGTAAAGGGCTTGGGCACCCACCTCTTGTTTCACAGCCTTTCTGACATTCAGTTTCCACACTGCATTCCAGCTCCTAGGACCTTCTTTGACCAAGCTCTACCAGCCACGCATACAGTGAAACAATCTGGATTTTAGTGAACCTGGGAAGACAACAAAGATGATGTGTTCCAGGTGAAACAGACTATTTCCAATTCTTTCAGCTTCATGTATTTTAAAACCAGATTTGATATGTAATTTCTGAACTTCAGTTCCATTATAGTATTGCCTAAGTGACATGAAGTATCTTTGAATGAAATGTTTCATAGTCCTATAGACACAGTAGGATCCCATATTGCAAGAGGATAAGATGACAACTTAAAGCTGGTTTTCAAAGGGATAGTAGTTTCAGAAGAATTGAAGGTTTCAGAGTTTCTTAAAACAGAAAAGACTTTAAAGCATTCTATATTAATGTGACCAAAGAGTATTGTGCTGATGATCTATTAAACCTGAAGAAGTGTACCCTAATAAAACGTGAAATAATAGGACGAAAAAAGATGGAAAATAAACACAAGTAGTATCTTAAAATTGTATGCTAAGCTAGAGCAACACACACGTGGATATCATTTTATCAGGGCAAGAGATGTATGTGACATCAGCTCAAATACAAAACACAAATATCATGTCACTTCAATATAGTCTCAGAATAGTATGAAGTAAAATCAATTCAAATTGCACCTGGCTACATGCATCATTCTTTTAACAATACACAATTTTTTTTGGTCTGTATTGTTACTACAAAGCATTGCTAAAAAATAAAGGCAATTTTGGTTGGTTTGGTTTTTTTGGGTTTTTTTTTTCTGGACTGTGCCAAAAGACCGTGCTTTGCACAGGGAAAAAAAAAATATTTTTTGATCCTTTTTTAATCAGCTAATGCCCTGAGTCGTGAACTTAGACTAACCCAACCTAGCGGGTAAGCTAAAAATTTTATGGATGATCATAAAGTTAGCTGGTGTTTTTTAAAAGTGCGGCTACACTGTTTGATTCTGACCTCCAGCATAATCTAAGTGCTTTGTGAGGAAATATTTCATTTCATTTGCTTGAAATTTATCCATGGTTATCTTCGTGTGACCTCATGTCCTTTAATTATGAAAGACTGTAAAAAGTCTGGGACTGGTTGGGTTTCTTTATATACCCTTTATATCTTCAGTGTTTCAATTAAAGCTAGGTTAGACTGTTTCTAATGCTAAGAAATCCTAAATTTTGTAAAATTTCAGGGTGCAGTTTATCTTTCATACATCAACGTGCCTAATTTTCCCAAATCCTTCTTGTTTACATGATAAGAATAACTGATAGACTGCTATGTCACATAAACATTTATTTGATTTTAAGATTTTCTTCCTTGGAAGCATTGTTTGAATTAGACTCACATTGATTTCAACAAGATTGATCTTACTTTATATGATGCAATAAAGTAAGGGTTTACAAATACCTCCTTTTGGGAGAAGGACTTACTGAATGAGACATTGGAAAGTGAAGAATCAGAGAGCACCCCAGTCACAGAAGCAGGAAGTTCATGGGAAATCACACACCTGTGTTAAGTTCGGGGATACCCTGAACTTAAATACATCTGGCTCAGATTTGCTGAAATCTTTGGGAAATGAATGCACTGCAGGTTCTTGCTGGCATGTCAATACTCAATCTCAGGTCAGCCACTCAGAAAACACCTGCTACAGTCTTGATAAATCTTACCTCTGCCAAAAGCAGACTAAATTGAGTACCCACCTAAGTTTATTTTTCATGCTCTGCATAGGAAAAATCTAAGCAAGAGGGTATTGCCTTCAAGGCAAATGTGATTTTGGACCTTATTTAGGGTTGGCATAGCACCAGAAGAACAATTTAGCTAGTAACTTTTGCTAGTCGTGATTTCACTCTCGCATTGGATGCACCTAAATCAAACTGGCAACATATCAAAGTCAAAACACAACAAAGTTTCTGGAGATTAAAAAAAAACACTAAAAACACCCCATAAACAAACAACTGTTATATACCTATCAAAACCAAACAGAAACAGGTACTCAGTCTGATAATAAAATTTAGCACAAACAATACCAACATAGCACTCCATCCCTTCCAGTTGTCATATTATAATTGCCTGTTCTGTTCTACTTAACTGTGCTTGTGATTATATTCAAGGTTTCAGGCAAGAGGTGCATGACTGAAGAAATGCACTTCAGAAATAACATCTTCTTGACACTTTCTTGAAGTTCCTCAAATAACCATTTCCAGTATTTCTATACTAGAATGACTGAAGGAGATGTGGAAAAAGATTAAGGCAAAGAACAACACGGAGGCAGGGAAAACCATATATCCAATTATATGGTCATTTCCCCAGGGTGGTGACACGTTATGTACCAAGATTTATCTGATTTTATATTGTTATCCCAGACAAGCTGCAGCGACTGTGGAACCTACCACTATGTTCCCTTTGCTGTTTTCTGCTTTTAGGCAAATTTTCTGAAGTTTTCTCGGGTGGAACATTCTTATGCCTTCCACCTACCTTCTGTGACACCCAATTAAAGTGCAGTTGAGTGGAAAGAGCCCAAGACAATTCTGTTAGGCAGCAGGATAAGAGGGAAACATCAGTTCCTGTGCAGAATGAGTTGCTACTTAATGACACATCAAAAGATTTTTACAGAAATATAGTTGTTAGAATAAAAATGTGCTGCTTATTCAGGCTAAAAATGCTCAAGGATTTTTGAGTCCATTGACAGAAATTTGCTCTAGATATGCAGAAACATTTAGTAAGGATTTTACTCAGTTATGGAAGGCGAGGTTCCTGCCTTCCAATCAAATGTTCAATATTAGGTAGGTTTTTTTCTATCTGAACTGCAGGTATCAGTTTTGAGCACCAACATTTTTAGAGCAGCCTAGAGATGGCTTCAAGCTATGCTGGTTGACAAGAAAAACATAACCCTAGGTGGGAGAGAAAGAAGCATCAGAAACCTGACATTGTAGTCAGTCTCAATTTCCTAATACTCATTTAGAGGGCCTCTAGGTATGACAGAGATAGCACGTGTATATGAAGGAAAATGACTCAGACTAAAACCACGCCCTGAGACACACAACTGTGTTACAAAATCCATCATCTTGAAAAGAAGGGATTTGAGCCAGAGAGCAGTGTCCCTTGCCTTGTGGAATTTGGTTTGGTATAATTAATATCATCTGGCTAGATCTATATAGAACTGTGGACAGAAAAAGGAGCTGGGTTAAAGATGGATCACATTTAATTATCTACAATCTTGAAGCTTTAAAGATGATGGTTTTAGGAGATTTTTGGTTTTCTAAGAAAACCACTAGCAATTAAAATTTTTTACTATTTGACAATCTCTGGAAGTATATTAAAAATATTTATCAATAGTGTCTAGTGAAGAGTAAACTTAAAAACTTGATTATATGCCAACAGATAGATGGACGTGTTGAGGGACAGCAACATTTTGGAGACAAAATTATCAGATCAGCCTAGGTGTCATCCTAATTGCTGTAAACTATTAAGAAAATATCTTTGTCGTTCAATAGCCTGAATTCCATTTCAGAGGCAAACACACTTCTAGTGCATTTGTTTTAGTGGAGGTTTAAGGAGTGCTGATGAGCAGCTTAGCTTGCCAGCAGAAAGCAAAAAGCCTGTTGAACTTTAATTCCTTGGCCACTTTAATTCCTCCTTCAGTTCCATGGCTACAGCATCCATGGGGCAGGGCTTTGCAGGGAGCATGAAAACAGCCTGGGTGGCCTTATAGGGTTGTAGACAGAAGTCTGTTTTCACCTGCTCTCAGTTTAATTACCAACCTGCATAGTCTGTGGGGTTCTTCATGTATTTCAGAAAGAGCCTGTCTTACTTTCCCAAAGTTTCTGATGACCATGACCTACAGAGTCAGAGCCAAGTCAAGCTTGTGCATTTGTGTCCCCTCAAAGTATCCACAACCATGTAGTAATGGAAGCACATAAAACGCCATGTCTTAAACCGAGGGGAAAAAATACCCCCACAAACAACAACAAAAACCCTACACCAAAACCAACCAGAAGCCATTTTTCAATTCCTGTGAAGGCCTCAACTCTGATTTCAAAGCCCTGCTAAGAAATCATTTTGAGCATATTTCTCAAGGACCAGCCCAGAGAGGAGACATTTTAACAAAATCTATTAGTGAACAATAATTCATGCTATCTATCATATTGTGCCATTCATTCATGCATGATCTAACGAGATGACATTTAATACAAAATAAGAATGATGAAGGTCACAGGAATTTGCACAATTTATTATTGGTGTCAAGCCAGATTAGTTTAGCCAGTGCTTGACTAAAATTTGCCTAGGATGACTCTGTCTGAGTAAAAGGTTATTATCCGGTGGATATTTCACTCTCATACTTGGTTTTACACTGCGAGAGCAGAACTGACTGTGGGGAGTTCTCTGAATCTCTCTGGAAGAGGTTTATTCACATCTCATGTCATGATTCTGCCCCTGCTTTCACTTATTTTTCCGGATCCCTACAGTCACTCTTCTCAATAACCCATCTAAGGACTATGAGAAAACGCAGGAGCAGTGCTGTTCTGTGGGGAAACTGACAGAGAAGCACCCTTGGGAGATGAGGGGGGTGAAAGAACATGTGGCGTGTATGAGCAATGCCTTTTTTAAGAGTACCTTTGAGAGCTGACCTAAATAATCACCTGTAGGAATGAATGGCCCCTTTGAACAGAAGTCAAAAACGATCCTACTTAATTAACCCATCTGATAGTTGTGGGATTTGCTCTTGAATATGCCAAACCATTTTAGTTCTTTGGTCAAGACAAATATCAAGTTGTACCAAATCCGAGCCTTTTTTTAAATACAACCCAAAACAATCACTAACACAGGTATAAATGCAGAAATTGTTCAGTACTTTTCGGAAATCCAGTCAAAATTTATTCTTTCTAAGATTCTTGCCACAAATTAAGGGTTTTTTTAAATCTCTTCTCAAAATATCCTCAAAAAAGGATTTGTGCTCTTGTGAATGATTCAGACATTGCTCTCGTCCACCTTTAATAAAGTCATCAGAGTTATATCAGGGTTAATTAAACCCAAGAGGCACGAAATTTCAGTGTGGATTAAACAGGATGTCTCATAAGCCTTGGATATGAGAATGAATAATATTCAAATCTGACGAGCACCAATCATTCCCATATTATTCCTGGATGCATTGGTTATTCTAGTTCCCTCATTATATGACAAAATTTGTCCACAAGACTTGACATCAATTTCTACTTCATTTGGAATCATATAAACATCATTTATATCATCCACTGTGTAGTGCAGGGTTAAGCTACACCTCTGGGTAACAAACGAATCTCGACTGAGTTTCCATGGATTCATCATGAACGAAGTAATGTCTTTGAAGAGGGAAGTCAAAAAAAACAACAACACAAAAAGCCCTTTGGTCTGAGCAATTTTAAGTCCTAATGCAACATTCTTGCCTATGAAAATTAATGCTGTAAAAGCCCTAGAGAGAAACCTGTAGAAAAACTAATCCATCACTACAGCTAGAGCTGGGAAGAGCTTTTCCTCTTAAACTCTTTTTTTTTTTTTTCCTGAGACAACAATACTTTCTTCCAACTGAATTTATGCAAATAGTCAAGGAAGAATTTTTTTACCTTCTTTTTTTAAGTTTTCAGCTGAATTAATCCCTCAGTCTTGGTTAGTATGTAATCAAATCAATATTAGACTCAGCACAGCACATGAAGTGTTAGAGGAACAAGTGACCAGGACATCTTTTGGTGACCCTTCGCCTGTTCAGGGTTGTGAGCTTCAGCCACACAAGGTCTGTGTTGCTCTACAGGGAACAATTACTCCCATAAAGCTGCTTGCGACTGACAGAGTTCAAAATTACTTAGCTTTTTAAATGCCTTATTTCAATGTGGTCAAAATACCTCAAAATTAATAAGTTTCAATAAAATTTTAGAATCGGTGCCAGCCTCTTCCACCACCACTTTAAAAGTCATTATATATTAAAAACATTTGAAAGCCTCCTCCGAATGATTCTGCATGATAAAACAGAAAAAATTGTACTTTGAATGCAATGATCAGTTGCAATGTGAAAGCTTCTGCTTTTGTGAGCAGAGAGGAGCAAGCCCCATGTAATTTTTACATGTAATAAAAACCCATGTAATTTTTAGGCTTCTGATTATTTTGGGTTTTTAACACTTTGCCTGTTCTCGCGGGTGACAGCAATGTCCAATACCAGGCTTTGCCCAATAGGTCACAGCAAACTTTGATTGCTTCTAACTTTGCTAAATGTAAACACTTGAGCTGCATTCTCCCAACATTTGTCTCTGCCTCAGGAATAACATATTGAGAAAGTATCAGTGAACATATTTCTATAATTTCCAAGAACAAACATACAATATAAAAAGAGATAAGGTTTTATTAAAGTGATGCAAAACTACCTGGCATTGATCCTTCAAGAAACTTAAGTGCCTTTGTGCTTCTCTTTCCTCAGCTTTGCTGCATGGGCAGTAGCTGAGAGCAGAACAGTGCTACTGTACTGCTGGGAGTACAGTACTGTACTGCTGGGAGTACTGATGGGAGAAGAGGGAGGAAGGAATAAAGTCTTCCACCATCATAGTTGTTTTTGCAGAATTGGTCTGGCAATAGCTCATGGCACTGTTCACACAGACCACAGCCTCGGTTTAGTATCAGAACTTTGGGAAGTGATGTGCCTTTCCCTGTCTGTAAGGCAAAATAGATCATTCCAGCATTGTCCAAACTCCCCTTACCCCAGCTTGGGATGTTTCTATCTGCATGGATGTGATTTGATAGAGTTCCCTCCTCCTACTCAACTTCACAAGCTGCAAGCAATCCCTGTACTCTTCAAGAATGAATTACCAGGCTGGCTATTCCTGATCTCCTAAATTTCAGCTGAAATCACACGCTATCAGGCAAATAATCAGAACAGTGGGAGGATTTGGGAGCTTAAAACAAGACAGGTAAGACAAAGTGCTAATGAGCAAAACATTGAGTTTTCAAATGCTATTGTTTTTCCTCAGTGTATTGAAAATAAATGAAGCTCATTTTCAAGGATAAGAGCATTCTTTGAGCCATATACCTGTAACTGGGCTTGAATTTGTACTTCCACTGCCTTTGGAGAGTTTCATTATTTTTTAAATTAGTCTAGCTGCCATTCATATCTCAAACAAATAATGAATAATGTAAAATCCATTGCCTGGGAATAGGTTTCCGTATAAAAATCCAGTGAGTTGGGGTAATGTGGCTCAATTTTATTTTTTTTCCTCATTCCAGTTGTTCAGGAACTACTTTTAATCTTCACACTTCCAGGTAATTTATATCCAGCAACCAACTTACAGATTTCATTTCATCAAACAGACTGATGAGAATGATAAATTTTTAGATTGCTGAAACATGCAATCCTGGCAGGTTTGAGATGCTGTCAATGGTTTCAGGAGTACCTCTTGGGGCAATATTACTTTTTATAGCTTCTTAGCTATGAAAAATCCATTCTCAAAGCGTGTTGAAGGATAAAACACAGCTCATAGATAAGTTTGGATAATGACCTCTGACAGACATTTTACCAGCTCTGTTGACTGATGGTTGTTGATTTTCATATTTAAATGCAGTAATACATCTTTAATTACAATTACAATCACCTCTAGTGAAGTAGGAGCTACGCTGCATACTCCAACAAGCTTTAAGTACATTCATGTAATTGCTCACATACAACGTATTTGAAAATTTGACAATTATGTTAAATTAAATACTATTTTATTTTTGTATCTTGGCATTGCTATCACTCATTTCTAAACAGTGGGGTTTCTGTATGTCTTTGGTACTTTCAGCCTGCAAACAGACCAAAGTCAGATTTAAGAGTGGTCTCAGCAGTTTGGCATAAGCACTTTGCAGTGCAGGTCTTTCCCAAGATAATGAGCAAAGAGTTAAAATTATAAGTTTTTTTCTTCTTCTTTTTTTCTTTTTTGTTAATATATAAAATGTAGCAATTTACCAACATTTCAAGTCTTTTAAAGACTAGCAAATTTTTCACAGTGAAGATAAAAACCAAGTCACTTTGCAAATTTCTCTTGCGCCTTTTTCACCACTGCGGAACTCAGACTGCATGAAACCTTCACCTATATGCATTGTGGAAGCGGTTTTGAGCCTGAAAACTGGTAGAGGGAAAAAAAGTGCAATGCCTCTAACTTCAAAGCATCAAGTCCTTGAAAACCATCAAACAAAGAAAAAACATAAGGTTTTTTCATCAAGAACTGCAGACATGTAGGCCAGGTACCCCAGAAATATCCCCAGAATCATGTCTCTAACAATTAGTTTTTACACCAATGAACAGCCAGGCAAGACCAGAATCTTGATAGAAATGTCTGGGTTTTTTTTTTTATTTGTTTCTCTCAATCTGTAGTTTCCCTGTGGAAATCAGATCTATTTAATACAAAAGAAAACATCAAAGACCTCTCATTTTCTTCCACGGCAAGAAAAAGTAATAAACTAGAAATCTGAGGTGTTTCTGACCAGCATTAAGAGTCTCTGGCTTTGCAAGCTGTTTCAGGTTGTAGAGATAAACACATTATTTAGGGCACATTGTGTCTAAAAATTCTTTGCTAGCTATATGCTCCTGAACTCATCTGGAATTCTGAGCTTTCAGTTTTGAATTACTGGGTCACTGGAACGTACATCCCCACAAAAGTTCCTTTAAGTACTGGTAAAGTATTCACAAGTTTTAATTAGTAAATTACGTGGCTTGGTTTTTTTTCAGTGACATGTTCATATCGAGTGTCAAAAAGATTCTCTTACTTGGTTAAATTAAATGAGAAGTTTCTCCTGTCTGTAGAACAAATGAAAACTAAATATCATTAATCTTTGATACTATGGATATTAACAGTATTTATAGCCCACCAAATCTGTGCGCTCTGAAGTTTGAGAGCTCCCAGCGTAGATTAGCATTTCTTTATACCAAAAGTCAGGAAGAAGTCACTTGCACACCAATAAAAAACATACATAGCTCAGGACAACTCTAATAACTTTCAGGAATCAATAATAGAAATGTACACTTTCTGGTTTGGTATCAAAAAAACCATCAGAAGTGCCTTCACTAGAAAAATGAAAGAGATTTGGCTGTTAAAATTGAAGTTAAACTGAGTTGACTTAAACTCCTCTCTCAGCACTGTGCTGACCATCCTATTTGATGATGCACACAAATATAGTAGCAAAGGTTCTTCTCATGGAATGCTAGCTCAGCTGCAAATTAGAAATCAATGGAAACTAAAAAATAAAAGAGTTACAGTATCAGAGAAGTATTTCCATGAGAAAGATCTGGAAAAGTCTCTTGAAGTCTGAACTGAAATCTACACCCAAAAGAATCTGATACTCAGTAGGCAAGAACTCCTCCAGAAGGGAGAAGAATTTTGTTAGTTTGTAGTGCTGTGCTTAACTTTTAATCAAGTAACACCCCTAAATCACCACCCTAACACAGTTACCTTACTCACAAATTACTTGTGTGGTTTCCCACCTCCTTGTAACATAACACTGGCACTAATTCAAATATTAAGTGGTAATTCCCGCAGATTAAGCCAAGAACTGAACAGCCAAAGTGGAGTTGCTTGCTTGGGCCCACTGGAACTCTCCAGGAGGGGCTGAAGGGACAAGTGACAGCCAAAGTGAGAGGAAGAGTTTTTCCTCTGTTGTTAATTAAGCTGAACATCCTCATTTTATCCAGGCAGAGTATTTGCTATCAGTGGGTCCAGTTTTTAAAAGAAAAAAACCAAAAAATTTGCCGTAACCTGGTTGCTCAGAACCACAGAGAAATCTTCTGTTTCTTTAAATAAACCAAGTTGGCTTGGAGGCTTCAAAGCATTTGAAGTCACAGTGCCCACTCTTGAGATACTAAATAATGCAGCATAAGAGGAGATTCTGCTTCACAGCAAGGCAAAAGAAGGAAAGACACTTTGAGCTGAAAGAGGCAATTAAAGTAGGGCTGCAAGGGGACCCTCAGGATGAGTTTTGAATGCTTTCTGCAAAGTCGCCTTTCTGACTTTTCAAGGGCTAAAGGCATCAGAGGAATAGATGTAACAGCCGGACTTTCTGCTTCTCATTGACAGCTCCTGGCGAGCAGCAAGTGGGTACAGACTAAGCCTAAGGAAAGCATTCTTCAGAGGGGCCTGACTGCAACTGAGGCAGCCATACACAACTGTACTGTCTGCAGTCCCTGAGGTGAGCATAAATTGCTTTTCCAGGGGGGCTGGTTGGCCATTGCATGCTATGTTTCCCCCAGTGCTGGGGCACTGGCAAAGGAAAGGCTGTGGGGCAAGAGCAGCAGGAACACGACTGGTAGGAAGAGGCCAATACTTGAAATATTCTTGATCTGATTCTTTCCTTTCCCAAGTCACACTATTGACAGCCCTGGCACAGTGATGTTTTCAGCATTGGGAAAGTCAAAAACTACAGGGTTTTCTAGCTTCCCCCTAATATGCTTTATTCGTCCAACTGTGCTGTCTTGGAGTATCTCCCATGGACTAGTTATGTAAGAGCAATCCTCACATCCTCGGATTTCTTAAAACTTCCTATCCCAAATACCTGCTGGAAATACCAACATATCAGAAAACGTGACAAACTCCAAATCAGTTTGCATTTTGAGTGTAAGAACACGTTTCTATAGCACTGCCTGAAACTCTTAATTAAACAGAAATACAGTAATGAGACCAAGACAGACTCTACTCTCAGAGAATAAGAACAAATATATTGCCTCCTTGATTTTTCACATGCACACAAGAGAGCAGGACTTTGGTTTAATATCATTATTTCTGTCAGAATCATTGTTCTCATATAGGTGAGGTGAGATTACTAGGCCATAAGACCTGATTTGCATCCTGGTTACCTTGAATCACAAGTATGAGTCCATTTCCCGAGTGCATGACAAAAGTTCAGATTACATTTCCACACTGGAGAAGAAAAGGAAGGGAGCATGCCGTTTGCAGGCCAGCATGCCAAGGCTCAAAAATCCATTATGCAAATCATCTAGGAAAACCTATTCAGCCTGCTCATCTTGTTTGTTTGTCAGCTTGAACAAGGATCAGGAGAAATTCTTCAAGCTGTACAACTCAAGCTATCCTCTTGTTCCACAGTAGCAATTTACACTGATGATACATTACACAAAGGAGATGGAGGAGCAGAGTGTGCTGGAAGCAGCCACCTTTTTTTCTCCTAGGCACAGCAAATGATTCCCAAGAAATACTACAGCTCTGATGAAAATATCAGTTTCCAAAACACACAAGAGTGTACTGTGAAATTTCTATTATCTGATACTTTCCTAAGAAATGCAGCTTTTGCATCTGAGAAGTAAACAGCTCAAGTCCAGCTTGACTTCACCTGCGTGTTTGACCCCCAGGAATAAACACAGCCTTATATTTGCTTTGCAGTGATGGGTTTCAGCCTGTGTTTTTATAAGGTAAGAAACAGAATTACTTGCAATACCTTTGAAACAAATCAAGAATTAAAACAAAGCTATTGTCCATAGAAAGGATATTCACAGGATGTGGTCTGTGACACTAAAGTTATTTAGGGATTCTACATCAAAAAAAAAAAAACTGAACAAACCCACAAACTAAAAAGAAATCACAAAAAAAGCATCCTCCAAAAAAACCCAACCAAGCAAGGGTAAAACAAAAACTAACTGCTCCACTGCTGAAGAGTGAGTGAAGATGAACGTAACTTTCCTCAGGTAAACACAGGACTTCGGTGTTTTCTGACTGACATCCTTGCAATGGCTCTGTTTTTTCACTGGCTGCGATTACATCTGCACAAAAACATTTTTTTCTTCTTCTTCAATATGTTATCACAGAGGCATTACCACCATCTCCGATTTGATCAGCCTTGCCTAGCAGCGTGTCCCTCTGGGAGCTGCCTGGCATTGGCCCTGCTGGATAGGCAGGGAGCTTCCAGCAGCTTCTCACAGAAACCAACCCTGTAGCTGCCCCAGTACCAAAATGTGGCCATACAAACCCAATACAATGTGCTATCAGATGCAGGACAGTTGATACTTAATGAAGTGCCTTGATTTTTAAGACTTTGTTTATCATATAGTGCCAATATGAGTACCACAAATTCTTACAGATGGAATTAAAGCTCAAAACTTCACACTGGGGAGCCCACTGAGGAGCTGGCCCTTTCTCAAACCTAGTGCTTTCAAGTCAGAATGCTCAATAAAGACTGAGTTCAGAGCAGAGACACACTGTCCAGAAAAAAAAAAAGTGGTGGGTGAGAAGAATAGTATAATTCCCCAGTTTACACCAGCTGAAGGTCTACTGACACGACAAAGACTGACAATTTGGGCATGAAACCGTAAAACACAAAGGTGTGTCTACATAGCTGTGGAAGAAGAGAATTCCGCATTAGCTTAATCTCTTGTATGTAAAGAAAAACAAGATTCTTGTAAAAGTGGCTTCCTATCAATGGTAAGAGCATTCCTATCTCTAAGCTACCAGCTAAAGCACTGTCAAGACAATATTAGAAAACCTGAAGCATAATAACACCCTGACCAGCCACAGGAGAGCTGCCAGCATTCCTCAGCATTGTTTAACTGATCATGTTCCCCCTGTGTGTCTTGTGACACTTGTGGGAATCGATGCTTTAAGATTCCTTTCATTATTTCTAGCGTATTTTCTAACTTCCACTCTGTTTGGCTCAGGTTTGATATTTAATAACCTGAGAAACAAACGCAGGTGGGCTGCCAGCCTGCCTCTCAACAGCTTCTGCTGACAAAGGGGAAACCAAAGACAGCAGGCTGGAGCTGACTTTGCAAAGCCTGGCTTTTTTATAACTGTTTTCCCTTCTTTTTAATTTGAAAGACAGGCTTGAGCTTCCTCTGGGGAGTAAGCATTTTGGGACAGTCTCAGAACTGCAGGCAGCCCCAGCACTTGGCTCCTGCCTGTGAGCAGGGGCTCTGTTTCGCTCAATGCTCTGTTTTTTCCCCAGTGTGTTCATTGGTCACTATCTTTTTGATGATCTTATTGCAGTCACCTACAAGGAATTTTTTCCCTGTTGTTGTCCAACAAACCTTCAGTTTCTGCTCCCAGACAGCTTCCCACAAGTTAAAGTCTACTCCCAAATTTGTTTATCTTTTTGCTTACATGTTTTTCAAATTTCATACTGCATCATTGAAGCTCTTACTGCTCATTAGATTCAAGTTCCAAGACTTTTTCTCCAAACTGTCCTGATTTCTGATCTTGATTCATTTATTTACAAACATTTTTCCATGGTCTTTACTTTTGTTCCATATTTTTCCATGCTGAGTCAGAATTAATATTACCATCCCATCTGGTGATTTCCAGATGCATTTGGAACCCTACTTTTCCTGGTATAAATAAAAGCCCAAAAGCAATCTTTCTTAAACATCATGCACTTCTAGGAGAGAAGAATGATCCAAGTAAAAAATAGTGAAGTGAATAAAGGGATATTTTTCCTGTTTTTTGTTTTGTTTTGTTTTGTTTTGTTTTATTTCCCTAGCATTTCTCAAAAGTTGAAAGCATTGTTTCCACCCTAAGATGGTGCTTCATGAAAACCAACAGAGTTATGGCCTGTTCAAACTTCTCAGCAGTCTTATTGTTTAGTTTCAAAACAAGAACAGGACCAGGACTGTGCTATAGACACATACAAGAAGGTCAAGTAATTAATTTGGAAAACACTAGAAAAGACTTAATATTGAAGCACTTTAGCAAAGCTTGGGTCATTTAAAAAAAAAATCTTCATTCATCCAGAGTCTGTGTTTTATTTCTGGGGAAAAGAGTGAAAGCAAATTTTAAAAGTCTTTGCTCAGCTATATTAATCCCATGCATAAAGCCTGTTGACAACTGGGCTGTGAGTAATTCGGAGAATTGAATATAAATTCTCCTAGAGCTGAAAACACCATTGGTCTCGTATTCTCTCCAAAGTGAACAGTAAGTGTCTTAGTGACAGCTGGGTTTTTTCATTGTTGCACATACAATGCAGGAAATGGTGGATTTTGATTGTTAGCACCCTGCAGAGTTTCTGCTAACCAAGATGAGATCTCTGCCTAAGCTGTACTGTCCTCATGTTATTTGGCTACTCAACATGCAACTGGAGAGTTCACACCATGTCAAGACACCTCCCCAGGGTGCTTGCAGTCAAAATTAAGAATGCCCCATTAAGTACCGTCATTAATATACATAAAGAGGGAACACAAACAATTTCCCAGTCTAGGTCTTCAGCACTACAGTAAGGTTTAGAATTAGTCTGCTTCAAATAGCTGCAAATAAGCATATATGAGAAAAAAGTGCCTGTGGTCAATGGTACCAACAGAATTAAACAAAAATACCAGCAAGTTGAGTAGAAAATTGGCTAGAAATTGGAAATCAAGTTGTAATAGGTAATTGTTTATGAAGGAGGCAAACAGGGTAGAAAGGATTCTTGTTTTCTATCTCTATCACTTATGTAGATGAAGGAATAAGAATTCCTTCAGTAAATTCAAGAAATCGAATAAGTACTATTCACAGGATTGCCTAAACATTAGCATAAGAAGAGATATTGGGTTCTAAATGCTGTCCCAGCAGCACTTTGATGCAGAAGTCTAGCAAATAGAATTTAATACAGCTAAGTGGACTTTGCATAAAGAAAGTTAAATATTAATTCTAACCACAAAGTAAACAGCAAATAATGCAGACAACAGATATTAAAAGGATTAATGAAGCGCGATAGATTGTTTCTCCCCAGCTGCATTGTGAGAGCAAGAAAATGGGAGAGCTTGATGCAAGGCTGACCAGAAATCCCAAGTTATATTACACAATAAACAAAATAATCTATACTTGCCATACTAAATTCAGTTTTGGCTCATTATTTATAGGAAAGTATTTAGGGGAAAACAAACAAACAAAAAAGGAGTATGCAGGGTATGTGTTTTCCCAGTCACTGTGAAATAAGAATTAGCATGAACTTATGTTTCCTCAGTCTGTTTCAAAAGACACATGAGTAAATGCTTAATAGTCTTCAGCAAAAAATACATATATTTATCAGCAGGTTCATTATTTCCCTCACAGGTGCTTATTTATGAAGGTTCCCTTGGGCTGAAGTAAAGCATATTCGTTCCCCATTTCTAAAGTAAACACGCCTGTGATTATTATTGATGGGAAGAATTATGTGACGGCAATGCAGAGCAGGGGTCATAAACAAACAGTGAGACTCACCAAGCTGTGCACAGACACAAATGCAAGCGATGGTGTTGCTAACAGCTGATAAACATACAAATTTGCTGTTCCTGTCGTGCTGTGTGACATCAGGGTCAAGCATGTGAAACAGAGAATTGTATAACTTATTTGGAATCCCCATACGTTCCTATTAATGTTCCAGTATTATTCCAGTATTAAAAGGCTTCTAGCTAAGCCTGGAATACAATATGGATGTGGTGACCCATTCTATTCATAATGGTGCATTGTCATTTTTAATAGCAACAAGGCTAAATCCTAGAAAACATATTTTCACATTAACCTATTTTTTCGTCTCAATCTACTTGCCTATGAATGGGCTATGCATGGGCTATTCCTATCCCCTTTCTCCTAGTTTTTAAAATTGATGGTTAGAAAACTTCCTCCAGCAGAATATGTTACTTCTTTAAGACTGTGATTTTGGACTGAAAACCTGTGAATTTTAACAAAAAGGAAAATTTCACTTCTTACTCCCCCCCCCAACTTAGTCTCCTTTGTTAATGCTCGAATTTACAAATTGAAAAGTATTTCTTAAAAAAGAAAGACCTGTGATACAGTTCTTACAATACTAATTTATGCTCTTATTCCTTAGATATGCAAAAATTCCTTCCCCACTAGATTCCTTTTTCCTCTCAGAACCAAGAACATCTTTCTGCCAGATCCATGAATGCTATTTATGGAAGAGACCAAATTTCAAGTTTCAGAGCTAAATCAAAATGAGTTTTCCAGATCTCCATAAATACTATGAATACTGCCTTTTCTGAAAAAGACTATTTTGCAAAGTGGAGAAAGATTCCACTCCAAAGCTCTGATGAACAAAAACTTCGGACGAATTTGTTTTCACTGCATCATTCAAACACATTTCTTAAGTTCTTAGGGTTTTCCATTTCAAAAAAGTGCATGCTTTTCTACTCAGTCCCTCTAACTTTAAAGAAGTTATTATCATGAATCTCTAACCATAAAATATTAACCTGGTACAGATGCATGTCTGTTATGCATTTTATTTTTCTGCTATCTGGCATATTTGCTTTCTTTTCCTTCTTTCTTCACTATGGGTGCTTCATTCTCCCTTCATGATTTTTAAGGAGCAATGTTTCCACCTATTTCATAATTTGGGTGCTAATCAGTCTTTGTTGACAAAGGTCTTGATTAAGTTTCCCTCAAATGATGATGATTTAGTTAATCTTCTACAATGATAATAGTAATTTATAACATAATTTACAAAGGCAATAGACCTGTCTAGAAATAAGGTCCGGCCATACAAAAAAAATTTCTAGGATATCCTAAAGCATTCTGGTCTGCCAAAAATAGCCACAGATAGGAAGTGACAAGAAAACTGAAATTGCAGTTCTCTGACAGAGAGAAGAACTCTCCTATCCAAGATTTCCTGCTATTTGGACACAGTACAAAAGTCTTAAAGTTTCTCTCAAGAGGTGGTAATTCAGGAGCAGAGTTTAAGGCAGAAAATTTGCAAGTTCTGGATTCAGGCACAGCTTTGCTTCTTTATAAATGAGTCATTCCATGTCCTGTGTCAGGGACATGCCCTGGAAGATGAGCTAGGATGTTTGTTTCCACTTAAAAAAGAATAAAAATAGCCTTGTGAAGAGAAGAGAAAAAAAAATTTGCTGTCCAGTTCAAAATGAATGCCAGTACTTCTTTACAAGACTAGCATAATTGATGGTCCTGTATAGAACTCAGAACATGTGCTTTGTATTTTTGCTAATGAATGACTGAGCTAGTAATAGAAATTTTGATAGACAACGGTGAAAAAAAGTCCTATTCAACTGCAGATTGTATTTTTATCCAACACAATGTGGCTTTCATGACGCATTGCAACCTCAGGCATAGTATATCATCTGAACAACACGAATATGATTACAACTCGGAGTCAAAGAATGACTCTAAGGACCACCCTTCAAATAGAAATGTATATTAAAAAATCAATTTCTTTGCATTAGTTGAACTTCTGGATTTTATCAATAGTTTGGTTACAGCCACTGGGCCAGACTCGCAGCTGATATAAATCAACATAGCCACTGGAGCTCCAGAGTACTCGGAAGACTATTTGTGTCAGTCACAGTGAGCTGAGTAAAGTCTCTGGTAACACTCCAGCTGGTAGCCAGAGTTTCATTCCAAGGGAAAAGGAAGGAGAATCAGGCGTAATGGAACATGAAAGTTGATCCAAGCAGGCTATAGAAAGCCATTTACCACAGAGTTGGGATTAGATGATTGGGGGGGCAAACATAATTGAGAAATTTGCTTATAAAAACTTACTTAACAGCCTAAAATTTAGATGTTTGCTTAAACTAAGCATCTGGAGAACCTTTGCTGTTAGAGGCTAGTAGCAGACCCACGACTCAGCTCACAAGGGGACCAATTCCTCTTCTATGACTATAGGCAAAGTTATGCACTTATTTTGGTCAGATGCCTAACTTTTAAAGGGATAAGTTTTGTGTGATTTTTTGCAAGTAATAGACTTGATTACCTTTCACCACCCCTTACATATTAATGATTACAAGCAATTAGAAAAAACCCACTGGACAGGACAAATTTTTTGTTGTTGAGACATTGAGAAAATTTGGATATGGACAGAAATTTGAAATCCTCATTCTTTTTATATGATTTAGAATTGAAAAAATGGAGGGGCACTGTACATTGAAATAGTCACAAATATGTCAAAAAGATAGCAAGCCTTTAAATCATTTGTAGAAGTGTGCAGCATAGATAGGACAACATTTCTATACCAACAAATGACACAGTAAAAATGCTAACAGCTAGAAATCTGATCTGCAGCTAACTGATCCTATTTCTGTAACTTAAACCAATTAAATATTTTGGGCATGAGACTGTAAAACAAATTTATCCAAGATATAATTAAATAGGTGATCAGGTCACAGAATAAGGTCCTGCACAATCAAGATTCTGTACTCAGAAAAGGAGCAAGTCTCCCAAGCAATCTTTTACAAACTCATTGTGATCTCTGTAAACATCTCCTTTATCCAGAACTTTTCTCTACATGAATAATAATCACCCTTTGTTTTTTTTAGGCAGGTACATTGCAATGATTTTCTGTCTATCAAAGATGCAGCAGGTCACAGTTTCTGCTTGGATTCTTTTATTACTGAGGGTGGGCAGCAACTTAATGAAGAAAGGACACCAGTGACAAAGTTTCTATTCTGATATTATGTTACAGCTGTACATCTGCGTTTAGGAGACACTCTGGAAAGCCGCGAGAGAAAACCCTGTCTGACTATTAGCAAACAAAATTCAGTTTACCTGCATACCCTACGCAGGGCAAGTGAGAAGCCGTAAATAAGTCTGACTAAATGAATAAGCCACGTCAGATGCAAACAAATATTCACAAATATGTTATTAACTCCTTCCCCACAGTCTGCCTGAATACAATGGTTGTGTGTTGCAAGCGCAACCTCATGAAATCTTGTATTCATAGAAAAGCTTGATTTAATAACTATGGCACATGCCCTCAAAGGCTTCACTTACCCATATGAATTCTCCATCACTCATGTCAAGGTGAATTATGACCAAATGACAATTTTCCTATACATTTCCAACACTTTAGGCTCATGGTTTTTTAGATCCCACATGAATCAGCCAAGCATAAAAATTAATCCTGAGTTCAGAGACTGGCAAATGTACCCATTTATTTAAAATTTGCTCACATCGATAGATTTATTCTTGCACAGCTCTCCTACAGGACAGGATTAATCCAACCCTTCCCTGGAAAACCTCATTACACTCTAACATCACAAAGCACCCATTAAAGCTCAGAGACAATGGTCTCAAAGACAAGCTGATGGGTTTGGCTCTTTCTGTATGCTGAGAAGATAAGGGATTATCGTAGAAAGCTTCTTAAATCTAAAAATATCTCTCAAAAACCTTTTACAATTAAAAAAAAAATCTAATACACCCCTAAAGAGACAGTCAATAAATAATTGTATGTTTGAAAAGCAGCAAGTATTCAACGAATTCCTGTGCGTAGTACTGGAGATACCTGTATTTAGTTAATATCTTAACTCTAAAGGGGATGTAAATAGCTCATAAGCCTATTTTAGATCTTCAAAGTAAAGCAAGTTTTCTTGCCAGTGATATCCATGCAACTTCTCTTTCATCTTCCACATTCCAACAAAATCCTAACAAAAAAGACCAACCTGTCCCTGTGAGGGAAGAAGAGAAAAAATGTGTTTATGTAGTCTACTTTTAATTTTTTTCTTTCACTAGACAGCAACGGCTGACCATGCCCTAAAGGTCAATTTCTCTCTCTTCCAAAGGAGAATCAGACATTAGAGTATCCCATCTGGAGAATATCTTGTTCTCTTTCATTATATGGCTGAATTCATTGCATGTTCCTCAAGAGAGCTTTGACTTCAGATTTATGTATCTAATGGTGAATGTTCATAGAGGCTATGTGAAAATCATGCAGAAAATATCTCCTAGCAGAGTCCTTCAAGAAGCAGAAATTATAGCCAGTGAAAGTCTTTGCCTCTCTTTGATCACCAAAAATACATAAAGTGAATTAGCATTATAAAGCTCCCATAAACTATTCTTTAGGGACAGAAATGGTCTAAATTGATGATCTCTGAGCAGACTGACCAGAGTTTGACAGAGGGTGCAGATTTTAGGACAAAAGACTTCCTGAAAAACATCATTCTTATCTTATCTTCCTTCACTGAGTATACTGTATGCAGCAAAAGTTGGTTTCCTCTTTTATGCACACACTGAAGTCTAAATTCAAGGTCTCCAAAAGAAAAAAATCTGTCTTTTAGATGTCGGGTAGTTATGTTTAATAGCCCAGGATTTATTATTACTTTTAGGAAAATCATCTGATGTTGTCTTTTGGACTTGAACTTTAAACAAAAAGATAGTTTCTGTTAAAGATAAACAAAAAGCACAGTGGTGGGTCACCTTTTTTTTTGGTAAGGCCAGATTCGAATTTTACCTTAGCTCTATGGGCTTAGCTACCTAAAATCACAAAACTGAATGCAAGTCTAAAGACTAATCTAATCCCCATTTTCAACGCTGATCTTAAAATAATATTTTTAGGCTATGATTTATTTCAATCGTGAAATTGAGTCCTGGCATTCTCTAATTACATAGAAATCATTTACTCTCATCATTAGTCTTTTTGCATCCATCAAAATGTTTTGCCACCAAAATAACTCTACTGCCTTAAGAGGTGTTAATCTACCTAGGCAACCTCCTGCTGACTATTTAGTAGAACTCATCTGAGACAAACTAATCAAAAGTCTTCATTTCAAGATGTTCAAACCCTAGGATACAGCTTTGTAACCTTAATTTATGTACCCTCTTCTATGCGTTGATGCTAGTTCATCAAACCTGTGCTATGAGTAGAGCACACAGATCAAGACTTTTGTGAAACTGAGTCCATCGGAACAAATCCTTGCTCTTTAAACCAGGTCTGCAGTAAAGAAGCTGGAACTTCTGTGTGCCTCTGCAGAATTCAAGCACAAGTGTTTTAGCAGCTGTGTCTGCCTCAGGCACAGCTGACTTCATTGGCTGGCATACTGCAGCAATAATTTTGGATTCCCTCTTCCTGTGTCAACTCCCAGCAGCTTTTAAAGCCCTGACGATTATGACTGCAAGACCCCTGCGTAAGCCCTAAACTGTTCTAAATTTTAGAGGGAGCTAATTTGCAGACACAGTCTATCCTTCAATAATTAAGTGGCGTATCACTCCTTATTGCACAGACTGAAATTGAATGTGATGCTCTAACAAGACAAAGGGCATCATCTGGATTTTTACATGCGTGTATTTATATAACCAAACCTAGGCATCTTCATTAGATAGTCTTGCAAGTATTATCATTAAAGAACTGCATTGCAAACAGTACAGAATGACTGATTTCAGCTACTTCCTCTCCTAGCGAAATTTCTGGGTTTCACGGATTGTATAAAGTCACCGTAAATGATGAATTCCTACCCTGCCTGCTGGGCATGGTGAGAAAACAGCAAAGAGATAAGCAACTGTAGCTATGCAAATCTTCCCTGGTTTATCTTTTGCTAAGGTGAACAACAATGCAGCTGCACCAGGGTTTATAGTATGAAGTATAAAAAGGGAAATGCCTGTGGTAAGCAACCATGATGAAAGGAGAAAAAAAAGGAAAAAGAGCTTCATAACCTTATATGTTATGTGCATAAAAGCATTTAAAGACATTTCATCTCTCTTCCAAAAAGAGCCTGTGCAATCGTAATCTAAAGTTTTCAAACTTAGTTCTAAGAAACTGCAATATCTGGCTTCTCCACAGCTTTCTCCAATTCAAAGCTGATATTTAAAAGCCCATTTCTGACCTTTGTTGTTATTTCCACTTGCTCCCATTACGCCCATTGATAGCCATGAGATAAGTGGGATAAAATTCCAGGTGAGTTGAACTATTGTATAGAGTCTACTGGTTTAAATAAAGAAAAGTTTAATTTGTGGAATTAACTTCTTGGTGTCATCTCTAAACTTCGCTGCTAACTTCACTTTCATAGTGTGAAAGAAAACTTGTTTTTTTTCTTTGAGGGTGTGCATTCCCACAGCCTGCTTCCAGACAGAGCCTCCCCTCATATCCTCGCTCACCGGAATGCTACTCCAAGAGGAACCACTGACTCCTGATCTCTTCCATGGGAACCCCAACAGGTTTTCATGGCTGATGAGTTTCTCAGGAAAGACAATCCCCATTCTGGATGACTTCCTTACAAACACCTTCTCACGTGCTTTGAGCTTCATGGAGAAATTACAGTTACCAGAAAGCCTGTGCAGGAATCCACAAACCAAAAAAGTTTCTTATCAAAACACTTATGAGGAAATTGGTAGGTAATAATCTCAAACAAAATCACTAACCTGCTTCCACAGTTGTCACTGATCCCAAAATTTATCAAGCATATTGCCTTCCTTTACCACGAAATTTGAGGTGGGTTGTTTCAGTTCCACCACCTAGCCCCTTGAGAAGTATCTTTTAGGCCTTCCAGGTATTTGGTAAACTCCAGGCCTAACACCCTTTCACATGTATTAGATCAGAAGAGAAGGAATGTAAGTAGGCACAGGCTTCAGCTATCAATGCAAGAAACCCCTGTGTATTAACACAGACTCACTCTGAACCCTTCATGAGGCTTACCACAATTTTCAAAGCAGAAAAGGCTTATGCCTTCATCCAGTGCCCCTACAAGTGTTCGGATAGGCATTGAGATGTTGCATTATCCTCACTGGTAAACAGGAAATAAACTTCTTTTTTTGGCATCACGGGACACATGAGAACATCAGTCTCCAAATGCTGTGATACTACTTTGCCCTTAGTCCGCTCGTGCAGAGAGCGCCATTCAGCAGCTTCCAAACACTCACAGGCTCCAGGCTCGTGCACTCAGTAAATCTCATTTCAGAGCAAAAGCACTTATGGCATCTTGAAGCTGCTGCCACCAACTGAGAGAACTAAAATAATTTATTGAGAAGAATGCAGCAACACCCCCAGCACACAGCAGCAAGACCTCACTTCCTTACCTAAGCACAATCTCCTACCTCCTGCCCTCCGCTATTCCCTTAGACTTACAGGGAGAAAGCTGCAGCCTCAAAATGGTGTTTTTGCTGCTATCACCAATAGCAGCAAAATCTGAACACTAGATGGTGTAAATCAGTGGTACTGTCGTGGCTTTGAAACTGCCTCGAATTACAGCAGTGGAGGATCTAGAAACACACACACACACTGTATTTTCAAGTCTTCATACAATCTAGCAAAGAAAGAAAATTTAATTTTCACAGCACACCTGAGATCAAGATCATAAGTAAGCAATCTGCTTAAATTAAACCTACACACTGTATGCAATATTGTTTACCGATTCAAAGATTAACAAAGTTACACTAAATTTGAGCTCTGCAGATAGCAAAGCACATTAAAGGGAGCTCTTTTATTCCACTGGTATTCTCTAAGGTACTTTCGTGCCTATAAATCAGGTTTGGATTCACACAGAACATTTAGCAGACTTATGCACGATGCACTGAAACAGAAGTAAGATATAATTAAGCACTGACATGACAGCTAACAAATGTGTTTCTGAGCAGTTTCCACATGCCTCATGTGGCATTATGAGGCACCTAAGCCAAAAGCTCAGGGTACATTAACTACCAGAGAGGGGCCATAATTCTCTCCAACTGTGCAACCTGCCACATTTCCTTGCTATTCTGAAATACAATTTGCAAATTAAAAGAAAGAAATAGAAAAAAAAGTGAAAGACAATCAAACCTGTGTAGTGCGAACAAAAGCATGAAAATCACAGTAGCCTATAGGAAAGTTTCCCAAATTCCACAGCTATCCAAGAATAAACCATATAATAAACAACAAGGCCAGACAATAAAGTCTGAGATCCAGTGTTAGTTTTCCTTTCAGTCAAAGTGCTGAGTGTAAATGCTAGACTGTAGGCAGCAGAGTGCTATAACATAACCTATGATGGAGTTGTGAAAAAACTTAAAAATAATCAGCAGTACAGCACTCTGTAGTTTATTTGGAAGGAGTTCTTCTGCTAAGTTTGCCCATGTGCTGAGGCAGATGAATGCTCCTCAGCCTGAATCGCAGTCGTGCTGAGAAAAATGCACAGTGATGCCATAGCTCTGGAATATTTCATTTCTTGGCAGTGTATGACAGTAGCACTAGTCACTTAAATTCAACACCACCAGCTACTTAAATTCAACAGCAACTGTTAATGATTTAGCATCTACTGGCAGTTTGTCCCCCCTAGCCAGTAAGCAGGGCTGCAAAGGTCTGCAGGCACCATCATGCTGATTAGCAGTGATTAACAGTGATTAGCCTGTTTGATCCAGGATTTATACACAGCACAGGCTGTGCTGGAAATCAATCTCCATATCTGGGATTTAGATCTGAGCTGCTGGGGAGGATGTCCCTGCCTTGCTGGTTGCAAAAGCAGGCAGCATGCCAACAGAGAGAGCAGGCAGAAAAACCTCCTCGTTCCCAGCCCCAGAGCCTGCCGACTCCTCCTCAGCGAGCCATGCCAGCAAGGACACTCCAACATCCCCAAGTGTGGAGCTAAAAAGGGCAGTGTAAGGCAGCAAAGCAAGTCCTATTTTGGGCCTTTTCAGAGCCTGCTCTCTGAAGAGTGAGCTGTGTAAAGCCACAGGTCCTTGCACAGTGAATCAGTTGTCACACTTAATATACCGAGGGCAGTGCACATACACCTCAGCTATAAGCAATTACACTGGCCAGGCAGGTTAACCCCTTAATCTCTCTAGATACAGTCTGGAATCCGTGGAGACCTGCTGCACTCCTTCTACAGAGATTAGCCCTGTAAATTCCATGCACAAAGTCCGCTGTCTCAAACATTCCCAGCTCCCAAACGTCACCGCTTGCCAATCCTTAAATAGTGTTTCAAGTAACCTTGAGCTCTTTCATGGCAGGGCATGAGTGGGGAAAGAACTCTGACTTAGAAACTGAGTGAAGTCCAGATGGCTGCTGAGGAGCAAGACTGAAGTTTTCCTAACTGGCTTCCAAAAGCAAAAAAATTAAATATGGTGGGGTGACGAGTACAAATAAATCAGAAGTGGTTCTACTTTTGTTAAACTGCCCTCAAAAACTGGCACCACTACCTCCATTGGGAACAGGCAACTCTTTTCATATAGCAACATTTTTATCCGAAGATATTGTTTTGATGCTTTTTCGAGAATTATCTAGGAATGCTCTAGTATTTTTTTCATTTGAAATTTTATGTTTCATTATTTGGTAAGAAACATTTTAAGGGTTAAGGGGATTTAAAATACATTTATATTGTTTTTAACCTTAATTTACATCACACCGTAGAATTTGGACAATTTGCTGTTAGATTGCCAACTAACTGAGAAAACAGCCATTCGTACAGTTCTGTTCCACAACAACCCAAGAGGGAAGCAAGGTGGCTCCATTATCCCAGCATTTGAATGCTCCTGGGACAGAGAACAGTCTGAATTTGAGAAGCAGTGATTCTTTGGTGTGTAAACCCAGGGATGAGTTCACCCCTCTAGCTTCTCTCTCCTGGGAAGCACTCATTCCTCTTCTCCACAGTTTTATTCAGTGATTGATTCATTGGAAAAACAAACAAAAACCACGAAATAAAACATCTAAACCCAAAAACATACAAACAACCCTGCCCCTCAAAAAGCTCAATGCTCCCAACCACAAACCCCAAGTAGATTAAAAAACCCACACAAATAGTCAGATCACAGTAGTCCTGATGCTTTTACCAATGTCAAATTTGGTTGAATTTGGGCAACAAGTTCAAAAGTTATTAGGCAGAACTGATGTGTGCACGCATACACGTGATCTTAAACTTCATTTTCTCAATTAGACTTGCTATCGATAACAACAATAATAATAGCAAAGAAAAGAAGTGCCTGAATATCAGGCACTAGAATTTAGCTTTCCTACTCTCAGCCAAAAAACTCTTATCACTAGACTACAACATTATAGCAATTTTTCTTCCGTTTATGACTTCCATCTGACACACTGTTTAGGAGCTTTCCCCCTGCTTTACCCATATTATTTTTTTTCCTGGTTTTACACAAGTTTTGGGAGATAGAATCAAGTAGGAGGGAGTAGATTGAAGGAACTAGAAAGGGAGGCCAAAAAGAGAAATATCCTTTATTTAGCAAAACCCTGTGGAAATTTTGAACATAGGATAAATTTTGACTAGATCATAGGCTCCAAAACCCAGACTGTGGAGTACCTGGCCACACCAAGCGCGGCAGAAACCCAGCTCCTCTGCAACAGGGCTTGTTACAGAAAGAGATGGAGAATTTAGGGTCCATATCCTTTTTCAGCTTAGCAAAGTTCCTAATAAAAGGCAGTAGGGAGCTGTTACTCTCAAATATTAGTATAAAATATATATGTACACTGAGGGAGCTAATGTGTGCCTTTATATATAAAGGATTGAGATGCATGAGGAAGCAGCCTGACTGTATGAAAAAGCATCCAGCAATATACCACCACAAACCTGGTGAAAGAGAATGCAACACCACAGAAAACACACAAATGAAAGACCTCATTGGCCTGTTTTTCTAGGATTAGCCTTTTAGCACAGGGTCAAGGAGCATGTCTGCACAAATGTGTGATTGCTCTCCAGGGACCAGGAGTCCAGGCGTGTTCACTCATGCTCTTTCTGCTGCAGTTAAGAAAAATAAAGCAATCTGCTGGATTGTCTTAATAAAAAAGGAAAATAAATTAAAAAGCACAGACCATTTTAACTAAGCCCATCATTTGTATCACTAGGTGTAGGAGACGTGACCAGCCAACTAGAAATAATCCAGCTGGCTGGAAGTAAGCAGCAAAATGGTCATCCTATTTCTTTTACTACCTGCTACATAATTAAGGGAGGAAGAAATAAAAAGGGGGGGAAAAAGCCCACATCTAGTTCTGAGGAGTTTCACCAAAATGCTAGTATCCTGCTGAAGCTACAATGCTTCATTTTGGCCTGGAATTAAAGCAAAGATAATCCTTGCCATTAGAGGAGCAGGAAGGTGGCAGCAAGACAGAGAACAATAAAAACAATAGACTGAAATTTCAAAACATTTCCCCCCTCATGCATGTCGTACTTTGTTCTGGCTCCCAGCCCTATCACCAGTCTTGCTGAATTCACCACCACACCGACTGCCACATCTGGTCAGATCACCAAAGCAGCTGGTCAGTCCCTTGTATCCAGGCCATGCATTTTTCCTGATGTGCTGAAGTCCCTGACCAGTCATTAACACTCACCATGTCACCCCAAGAATTCCTCAGCCGTGGTCAGGATCCAAAAACATCCAACCTTGTGGCAGAGACAGTCTCAAAGGTGTAAAGAATTCTGTCCCTACTGTTTATCTTCCAAAATAGTTGTTCTCCCATGGTACTCTGTATGTTTCTACACCAGGTGGAGGCACTTTCTCTTTGGCAAAAAAGCAATTACTGATTTTCTTAACTTCCTGCTGATTCTTGTTTATTAATAACAACCAGACTTCCACCTCTAGTTATCAATTATCACCTCCAACCTAAAAGAGAAAAAAAACACTCACCAGGTCTGTTGTGATTTTGGTCAGGGCTTTAAAAAAAAATTTCTTACATTATAAAGGGTCATATGGAGCCTATTGTACGTAGAGTTGAAGTTAACTTCTATTCACCATGATTCTGGGGATCTGAATAGCTTGATTAGAAAACCACATTTCTTGAAAGGTAGTAGGAAACAACGTTTTTCACTTTTGCCTCCTTTTCGATGAAAACAGTAAATGCTATATTTTGTAACATCATGCTGTTTTCAAGACTTTTATATAAAAAAATTCTAGACAATTGAAATACTTAATTTCATTTTGTTGAAATGAAACGTTGAAAAAATAATTCATGCATTTTAATCCACAGTTAGTGTCTTCCACTTGTACTTTTCAAGGCTAAAAATATTTAAAATAAAAACCATTTTATTTGATATAAGGATTAATCCTTTTTTTTAACAAGATTTTAGAAATGCCACAAGTAAAAATAATGACCAAATAAACCACACAAATATCTTGAGCTGAAACTTCACTGAAATCAATAACACTTGACATAAATCGATTTGGCACCAGTACATTTAATATATTTCTCATAATTGATATGATTCAGAGTATTCTTAAGCACAAACATAAACATCTATATAAATATATAGAACTACTATCTGTCTCTCAAAAATACTATTTTAGAGGGGAAAGAGTAAAACTTCAGAGAAATGACTCCTGGTTCTATATCTTTCATTCGAATGCCACATGCTTTTAATATTCCCTCTCCAGTTACTGAGGCTCTATATACTCAGCCTGAAAACAGGTGAAATAATCACCATGTAACATTTCTAAAGCTCAACAAAAAAAATTAAAAGTTTAGATAGCTTGCATTTGTGGATATATTTCCTCCCAGAGTCCAAACAGGGGACATCTGTGACATTTTGTAGTTGGGGAAGCAGATTCAGAGATGTAAGAACTCAATAAGGAAAGAGAATATGCAGCTCAGGCCTTATTTTTCTATTTAACTCTTATTTTACCACATGGAAATTTTCCCCTTTGAGGTCCATGTTAGAAGTGTCAGCATACTCACAGAAATATTAGTCAACTCTTTACAATACTTTCTCTTTTTTTTGATTCTTAGTCTGAATTAGTACTTAGTCTGCTTTCAAAGACCATAAGTGAAAGTGGTATGGTTAAAGAAGCTTTACAAATAATAGAAAACACCTCTGTGGACTTTTATGTGATGTCTCTACAGACTGGAGGACTAGAAACAGTAAGGATGGTGTAATCCAAATAAGTGTTTTTCCGTGTGAAAAAGAGGAAGAGGAACATTGGCGTTGTCTGATATCATCTTGCTCTGTAAAGCAACACAGAAACTCTGAGCAGTAATCTCTGCTTAGATTCAGTTTGGTTATGGTCTCACCATTGTGGCTTCTCCGACTCTGCTGGGGCCTTTAACTTCTTCAGATCAAGCTAGTTCCTTGACAGTGATAAAGCTCCCTGGTGAATTATTTACATATGAGTTGGCAAAGTACTTAATGTGAAAAATTATTTTAAAAATGCAAATAATAAAAAAAAAACCATCTGGCCATTATGTCTTGAAGTAATTTAGAGTCTAAAAATTTTGCAGACATCTCTGCTTTCTCCCAGTAGGCCAGTAATGAAGAGAAAATCCTCTTCGTTAATATCAGATCCTTTGTATACTGATCAGTGACTAAAGAGTCTCCTCTTTCCCCGCTATCCTGCCGTATTTGTCATGTCTCCCATAACCAGAGCTAGTGAAGTAACACCGACGATTGAATTGATGACCTTCATCTCCACAAGGACAGACACTGCTCTCTGATCACCTCTGTTTCTGAAATGAATGCTCTTTGACTTGCAGCTTTGTTTTTCCAAATATTTCTCAGACTGTACTAATATGCTGTCTACTGAAATGTTGTTCAGGTTATCCTAAGGATTAGATTTTGTTTTCCTGCTATACAAAGTGCTTTTGCAGGATCTGTTAAACTAATGTAGGAGGTGACGAACACTAGAATAGCATGTTCCTGTTTTTCAGGATATTAACTTTAGAAACAACAGAGAGGAGACAAACAAAAAATAACCACCTGCCCTCATCTTTCCCCACAATGAATGTATGGAAAAACAAGGACATCCATCTAGTTTCTCACAGGTCTTCAGAGTGTGTAGATCCCAGCATCCCTTTGTCCACACTGTTAACTGAGCTGTGGATATGACTCAGCTCTCTCTTGTTCTTATAATGACAGGGTGATATGGCACAGACGTGTCCAAGTCCACACTGCACCAACCAGAGGGATGAAGTACTCTGAGAAATGTTGACCCTTTCCTTCATTCTCAAAGTGGTTAGGTAAAGAAAAGTGGAAACTCAACAGTTTCTAGTTTGAATACTACTTTATAAAAGTTAAAACATTTCATTTGTGGCCAAGAATGATTTGTGTCTTCTTAACACTACATATTACTTTATGCAGGTCTGCTAGTTTAGATCTCTCAGTATGAGTTGAAGGCCAGAACATTCTTCACAGAGAGCTGCTGTAACTGCTTTATGTAGAAAATTGGCTCACAGGACTAAACATTGGCAAAAAGCCTAAAACAATACTTGTCCATGGATAAAATCTATTAAGCGTGAAAGAATTATAGGTGAGAGCAAAGCAAGGATTAGTGGTGCAGTGTGAGCTTCTTTAAGATGAATATATATGAAGCTTTCATGAGAGAGCTGAAAAACTCATATTGCAGAGAATGTGAGGAATGATGGCAATGAAACACTTCAAAGAAAATGTTTACTCAAGGGCACCACAGGATTGATGAAATGATCAAAATAAACAGGTGAAGTCAGATTCTTCTCATGCTTTTCTCAAAACTGTTCTCATAGCCCATAGGAAAGGCTCTTCACCATCAAGAATTTAAAAAAAAAGTAAATAAAAGGAAAACAGCAGCACACCACTGGAAGAAGAAGAAAGTTTAGAGTAAAAGATTATTTTTAAATTCTTATTTAATACCATGGTAGTAATGTGCTATACCAGATTATGGTGTCTCTATACAAATAGAGAAAAATATTGTCCCTTCAAATTATCCCTGTATAACATTACTAAACACTTAAAAGCATCAAAGAAAAAGAGGTAGGAGAGAGAAGAACAAGAGTGAAGAAAACTGTTCATCCAATTTCTTTTGTGCTTTTAAAGAGTTTGGGAAATAAAATTACTAAAGTCATTCATCAGAAATGTGGGACACTCCTGTCAGTGAGTGAAGGTGTTTATGTGCACACTCTGCAATGGGCACCTCTACCTGCCTTCTGGGGCATTTCAGGCAAAGAGCTGTGCACTTGCAGCTCAGAATGAAAGTCTGTTTTCTAATTCTAGCCATTTGGAATTGGGGTGGGAGGTGGTGGGAGGAATTAATTGAAAACCTGAACAAGCTGCTGACACCCATGTAAATTAATCAGAAAGACTGATGTTTAATTTACACTCAATGAAGACTTGATGCTTGTGAGATATTCCCAGTGCAATCAGAAGACAGCTTGTCCCTTCTTTCAAACCAAACTTACAGATCATCCTACCTCCAGTTGTTTGGATACAGCAAGGTTGATGAACTCTTCCATAAGACTGGAGCCATTACTCATTCAAGGATTAAAAGAACCCATAAGACATCAAATGGTCTTGAAAATTGTCAAAATTAATATTGTGATTGCTGGTGCAGAAGACTCAAGGATAAGCCCACCAGTGGCAATATAAACTGCCAGTATAAAACAGACCTGGGTACAATGACAACTGATAACAAGAACTCAAACCAGGGAAAAGAGCTGTAAGTGCTGCTTCATTTGCACAATTTAAATTACTGAATATTATCAATAACTAATTTGTAATCCAGATACCGTGATGTCCAGGGAAATACGACTGCCAGAAATGCAGCACAAATTATTAATCTACATGTACTGGGAGTCTGTCTGCTGAGGAAAACTAATAAACATTCACTTTGTGTAAAAGGCTACTATTGAAATCAGTATTTCCTTGTGACTCAGCAGCTTGAAAATATCTCGTTAGTATCAAATCAGACAGGATAGCTCATCCAACTGGTCTTATCCACTCTCTTGCTGATTCATGGCATGTCTTGCAAACTTAACTTCCTGCAAACATATCTTCCCAAACATGGAGAAACCACTTTTTTTTTGCAATATTATATATATTCATTGAATGATTAAAATGCCCCTTGTGTAATGACATTTGTGCCAGCTACCTGATCATTCTACCAACGTGATGAGGAGTGTTAACAGAAAAACAGCTAAATAAATCAAGCTGACATGTTGCCCTGCTTCTGTACTGATTTCAAAGTGATGCTGTCACACATCACTGAGTAAAAAAAATTCCAAACAAAGAACAATACACTCCTACATCAGTCAAATATTGTGACACAAACTGGAACAAGTCATAGAATTGAAAGCTAACATCAATCATGAGGACTTTCATTCTGGCCATTGCAGATACAAAAGAAAAAAAAAGAACCCACATGATTTCTCTCAAAATCCAATTGTCATAATATGAATTTATATTTCCGGGATTTTTAAGTTGTTTTTAATCTCAATCATTTTTATGGGGAGCTTATATATATTCCCAGTACCATATGTGTTGATTGATTACTTGCTTCTCTAAAATAATAATAATAAAATAGAACAGTAATAATACAACATAGTATAATTAAATATACTCTAGATACACATATATATCTACATAGTGTTTATATATATAAAAATACATATATATAAAGATGCATCTCCTCAACTGAACCTCTGGTTTATGGATCTCTTTTTGCTGTCTTTAGAACTAAGCTCTTCTTCAAAATACTGTTGCCTCCTCCTAGTCAGTCTTATGACATAACAGCTACTGTACAACGATAAATAAATAAGATGTAAAATGAGGAGGATTAAGAGGCTGTGCTCATACTTTGCATGAAGGCTCAGGAGTTTGAAAATATACAAGCAGATTTTTTGCCTGAGGATGTATCACACATCTCTGAAAAGAGTTAGTCAAGTTTTACCTTAAAATTTGCCTGGGAACATAATAGTTAATTGAATCCATACATTAAACCATCAGCCAGACTTATTAGTTAGTAAATTGAGAATAAAGGAGAATAAATATTTATGTGATGAAGAAATTGGGTTTTAACCCGAGAATTGGACAAATTCATCACAGATAGTCATTATAGCTAATAATTTGTTCATAATGACAACTTGTAAATTGTGGGATGTAATTAGAAGCACATATGAAAAAGAAGCATGAAAATCCAGAGGGATGAGCATTTGTTCACATCATTGGGGCACAAGTACGCAACAGAGAAGGTAACAGAGGGCAACAGTGCTAGGAGGGCTTAAATGACAAAAGCAATAAGCATGAAAATTTCCAGAAATATGAACACATTTGTCATGGAAAAAAGGCTGGGGAGATTATTAAACAGCAGGGTGAAAAGAGAGACTTACAGAAAGTGCTGGTGTTTACAGCAGGCTGGACATAACGGGGGGAAATGACTCAGTCACTTGAAATGAGAGCAGTAGGGATTAAGTTAGCAGCGAGTTTGATAGATGTATCAGTGGGGCTCTGATCAAACAGGAATTGAGAGTCAGCAATAAGCAGATAGATTTTGGCATCCCTGCTGGTTAAACAGTACTCACATATGAGAGTAACTGACTACAGTCAGTGACACTACATGTTTAATATATATGTACATATGGCCAATGAAGAGACTTTGTTCTTAAGGACTGTGTGCAGCCAGAATTCCTCATTCATTCCCAGATTAGGAGATAAATTAAAGTGTAATTTTGTGTGTTTATGTAAAGAAAACACTTTTTAATTTGGTCCTTCAATTAGAGGCATCATAGGGGTTCTATGGGGCTCAGTGCTCAGTAACCACAGTGAGTGTTGGCCCTTTTCCACTGTAAATCCGTACTAGTTTATCTTTCGCATTCTCACGGAGCCTTACCCACAGCTGCTGGCAGTGAACTCCCTAAGGGACAGAGAGTCCCTGATACGAGCATTCACCCCTGTTCCTGCGTGCAGTGTAATTATGGCAGGTGATTCGCGGGCCTTAAAGGACAAACTTTGATGTGTTAATGCTACAATATGTATGTGAGTGAGCTCAGAAACATATACCACGCAAAATCCCTGTTAAATATCCATGCTGGCAGAAACAGGCCCAGAGTACTGGCACTTTGCTTGTGCGGCGAGTTTTCCGAATCTCTTCTCAATATTTTTGCATCCCAATTTCATCATTTTTTATCCCCACAACTTTTGAGACTTTTTTCAATCATAACAAAAATGTTCCCTCTCTGCCTGTCAGGAAAATGTATTTTCATCCTTCTTTGGGCAAAATACTATTTTTCTTTAAGAATATCAGCAATGAAAAAAAAAAAAACTGTCCTACAAATCATCTGAGACTTACGGGCTCATCTCGCAGACTGACTACACTGAAATTGTTGGAGGTCACCACAGGATTAATATGGATGAATTAAAATTGGCAATAGCAATGCAAAAATGGATTGAGATATTGTAGAGCTGGGCAGGAAGACGGAGGAAAGGATGAAGCTCTTAATTATTTTTCAGTTTGAGGAAAAAAGAAGTGCTGGCCATGACGTATAACAATGTTATTTTTAGACAGGAGAGAAAATTGGTTTGTTTTAGGAGTTTAAACTGCTTGTATGAAATAAATTTATAAGCATAGATAGTGTACAGACCTTTCACATGGTTTAAAGAAGTGTGACTGTATTAGCAAGTGTTTGGAATGGTTTTGGGTAGGGATGGGGTGCCAGCCCTTCCCCATCTCTTCTTTGGGATTTGTTGGGCAGTTTTCTACAAACATGGCAGAAAGAACTCACAGTAACACCTTTCTGAAAGGACCGTAAAACCAGCCAGGACCACATGGATGTCCTCGGTGGCCTTACAGAAGAGACTGTCACCATGCAAATACAGCCTGCATTTGGCATCAAATAATTCACATTGAAGCTGTGCTTTGAGACCCAAATTCCAAAAAACCCAGCATCCTCTGGGGCAGTTTGCTAGAACCAGGAGTCTTCTGGTGAAATAAATTCATTGGACTAAATCTTAGCAGACCTACTGCTGTTCAGTCAGAAAAGAGAACTGGTAAGTACCAGTTCACGTGATGTTACCTGAAAATTGCATCTGATGCCTCTCATGCAGAGAGGGATTAATAGATGATGAAGTGAAAAATCCAGATGACTGGATTTTTATCCACTTCTGCCTGGTTTTTCATGTTAATATTAGGAACCGACTGCAAAATTTTGTGTTAATCACATTTTGCTAAAAAGGTATGACACGTCTTTGACTTCTAAAATAAAACCAAGACTCCTTTAATCCAAGCACTTCTCTTTAAAGTACCCCATAATCTGTGAAAATAGCTATTCTTCAAACCTCTTATTTGCAGAATACATTTTAACTGCTAAAACACTTAAGATGAGCTACATTTCTGTCACTGTAATCATAGAGCAGGCTTGCAATGTAGCTGCTGTTCCAGTGAGAAACCCCAGCCTGCATGAGGGTGCTGCTGAATCCCAGTGAGAATGAATCCCTGCCATGTAAGAGGATAAGAGGAAGATGGAAAAAACTGGGACCAGTGGCTGTGATCCCATAACAAGAGTAGCTGAATTGGGAACTGAGGCAGTGTCTCAGTGACAAGACAGTCCCTCAGCTGGACCTAATTGTCCACAATAAATTCCACTTTTCTGTCTCCTGTTGTCACAGGGGCCAGGCAGGGCCCAGAGGAAAACCAGCCCATTTGGGCATCTAGGAAAGGCACATCAGGGCATGAGCCACAGGAAAAGGTGAAGAATGTTTCTTTCTGTAGGAAAGATAAGTTCTGTGATGGAAAGGTTTGGTCTGTTATCAGCATGGCTGGTGCTGGATTTGTTCTTTTTTCGCCTAAACGTAAATATCTTGCATTCAAGGCATCTTTGCCAACATCTCAGCCTCAGACCTCCCAGCCATGTCACAGACAAGGTCATCCAAAAAATAATTCCTCTGTTGTAACAGCATCATGTCTGTGTTTCTCACTTCTTTTTTTAATCCTCTGCTCCAGGTCTCTTAGGAGGGAAAACATTACATTTAGTGCTGGACATCCCTGAGGGCAGACAGACAATGTGTGCACCAGGATGGTCATCCCAGGTGCTCCCTCAGCTGCATCATATACCGGGGAGTTCAGTGCATGATTTGAGCAATTCATATATGACTCTTACTTTAAAATCCTTTTTAGTCTTACTGGTTCCTGAAATGCCATCTGCTTTCCACGCTGTGGGTTTGTTTTGATTAGTTAATTATTTTTTTCCTTGATAGTGAGACACCAATCTATATTTGTGTGACTTCTTGGTTGGATTATTGACATTTTCCTTTGCTTGTCTAGTTTTAATTATGTAACCAAGCCACATTCAAGGTTTCACTCATTCCAGATTTGCCTGTTGCCACATTTCCCCAATTTTGCATGCATTGTACAGAATTCTATTAAACACTCCATTGATTTTAAAATCCCTATGTTAGCATTTAAAAGTTTATATGCTCTAGCTTGCTGGGACTCAACAGAATTATAAGATCATAAATTTATCTTTTTATATTTTTCCCTGTTTTCATTTCAATCCAGAGTCTCTTACCGTCCATCTAAATCCTTTGGATAGTTATACCTAATCTTCAGAAATCATCCTCAAAAGCTGCTGAGAAAATTGAGTCCAGATTAAGGGTGAATTTAGTTTTCTTTTCAAATACAGATGCTTACACACCAAGCTTGTAGGAAGGGAAGTTGTCCCAGTAAAGGCAGTGGAGGTGGTTGAGAACTCTAGCAAAACAGATGTCCAGATACCTTCACCACCCCACAGTGGAAACAAGTGCTACTGCGTGGGATCTCAGTAGTTATAAATCACCAAGTCCATTACGTTAAAACTGACAGCCAGGTTCTTTTGCACCATTTCCTCAAAGGAACAGACTTCAGGTGTGTAAAGCATGGGATGTCACAAGCCTTGTGTCCCACAGCACACCCAGACCCTCTGCATGATGTCTCAGGCAAAAAACAAGCAGAGCAGAATTGTCACCATGAGCAAATGGTGAGATGACAGAATTGGCACCAAGTGCCCCTGCTCTGATGAGCTCTTTAAGGCACCACGCTCCTCAGTCACAGCTTTAAATGTGATGTTTGGCTTTCTGCATGACCTGCCAATTTCCCATTTCTTTTCCCTTCTCACTACCTGAGAGTAATGCTAGGGGTCCTACAGGTTGGTAGAAAAGAAATTTCAACTTTATTCTGAGTGCATTCAGCATGTACTCTCTGTTGGCTGACAGAGTGCCCCAGGTCTTCAGGAATAAAACTGCATTGATGATGTGTCCAAACCAAAGACGAAAAACAAAAGAGTGATTAGGAGAATGTATGATTGTTTTTCTGTCCCTTTCCAGTGCCAATGCCCCGTGTCACGCTGATGTTATTGGTGTGATGCAAGAAGCAATATCAGTTCAAAGATTTCAGGACAAGCAAGGAAGTATGTACAAATCAGAAATGAATATGAAAAGAGAACAATTCATCATGCAGAAAAAATATCCTAAACGATTCAGCTAAGAAGAAACACTTAGAAAAAGACCAGTTGTCTCAGGAGTCAGGATGTGCAGGGAATATTAGGATAAGGAGAAAATAACAAGGATATTGAGAGATAGTTTCCAGCTTATAAATAAAAAATATGGACATTTGCTTAAAGTTAATACCAGATAAGCAGAGGTTGGAGGCAAAGCATTAGAAAGATCATGAATAATGTGAGAAAATTTTTAGTCTGAATTATATAAAGCATGTATGGGAGCAATTCTATAAACTCTCAGGTCCAAGTCAGAGGAGCTTTCAGTGAGACTCGAAAGTCTAAACCCAATCAAATTAGGAGCACCATGGAAAGAAGAGACTGAAGAGATATTACTTTTTCAAAGGTAAGCATATCGCATAATTCTGTACAGTTGCCATGGGGAGGGATGAATAAGAGGATAATATATCAGTAAATTAAGCCAATTTTAGGCATGTATTAGAGTCATAGTAGTCTCAGCCAGCTCAGGGATGGATATATTGCAGCATCAAACGTGTGAGCACACAGTTCTGAAGAGTTCTAGGTCAAAAGGTAAAACAACAGGTGATAGGATTCAGGCTAACAAAAAGTACTGGCTGTTTTGGCACAAAGCGTGTGTGGATAATCCATCATCAAGCAGCCATCACATACCATCCATTACCTACCATACATGGGTGACTGAAAAAGGGTTTTCTCCTGTTAAACAAGAAAAACAAAAACGAGACAAAAACCACCTCAAAGAGATGAGGAAGGGACAAGACAGGAGTAAGAGAAGGAGTTAAAATTTTAGTCTAATAAAGAAATGAAAATAGCTATTTTCTTTCTAGATCCCTAAAATATAAAACAAAACAACAGAAAATGCAATAATTTCATTCCTTTAAAAAAATAGTCATCAAATTTATTTTAGTATTTCAAAGCAAAGTGAGGTGTACTGTTGCACTTGGAAGGTGTTCAATAGAAAATTTTCAACCTCTAAATATCCAAATTATTTTTCATATAAAAATATTTTTGCCAAAGATGATATTAATTAATCATTTATTGTTCTAAAAAGAAAGTTTTGAAAATTGGGATATTAGACCCTCAGGTTTTGGCAATTATAAAGGATAGCCTGATGTCTATATACAAACACTGGCTTCAGGCAGTCTACTGGGCAACCTAATAGTAAAAAAATGGCATATTTGATGCATTTCAAAGTAGAAAAGGAAGTGATATGCTAAGAACTGAGACCCAGGCCACCAAGGAACAAGTTGTTGGCAGCTATGAAGTTGCACACTGTGGAGGTTTAGGCAGCATATAGGTTTGCTGAGCCCTGACATCTAACTTGCAGGCTATACATTCTGTCAAGCATGAATGAAATATCTTACAGGAGGTAGTGATTAGCAATTATGGGTTTAGAAATTAATTTTCTTTCACTAAATGGAAATTTGAATTTAAAAAATCATTTTACCTTAAAAACTGATGCTGACAAGAGAGTCCTAAACGATAAAACTTGTTCCCTTCATTTATAAGAAGGAAAATACTTTCAGTTTACAAAGATTGGGCTGAAAACCCAAAAAAAATGGAACAAGAAAATCAAAAGTACATAATTCTCCCTGGAAAAGAAGGGTTTTCTATTCAGCTCTTGAAAACATCGCAGAATTAAAGGAACTATGAAATTAACATGCTGCTTCATGTCTCATCAGTGACTGTAAAATTCAGTAAAAGACCTTGTTCCTACAGATTGCATTTTCAAGGCAAAAAGAAAACCCCTGCGAGTCTTATTTCTGGTGTTACCATGAACCAGTTCTAAGGATCTGACTATGCTCGTAGAACAGTGAATAATTATCAGACCATCTCTGAAGATCTGGGTGGTTTTTTCGACTGGTTCCCTTCTGCTCTTTCTATTTTTCATAGAAAAATATTGTATTCCAGTTAATGAAGCAGTATTTCAGAAAGACAGATAGCTCCTCCCATGGATTTCTCCAAAACACGCCTTCAGGGGACCGTGAGGATCCTTGTCCTTAACTTATGTTCTCTGGGTTCCCACCAGAGCTACCTGCCAAACCATGACATCCTGCAGCTGTAAACTGAATATAGCCTTAAGAGTATTATTGCATAATTTTGGACACCGAGTGGCGTAAACAGAGGGGGAGAGGTCACTGCTCTCCTCAGTCAATGCCTCATTTTCACTGCCAACCAATAAATCCTACAGGACTTGTCATGATGCAAAAACCTACTAATGGTAGCAGAACCAGGATAATGCCTTATACAATTGCAAGAAGCCCACCAGCACCACAACAGCTCAGCTACCAGCCATACGCATTCATCCGAACTGAAATTACCTGAATTTGGTAATTCAGGCGATAGGATTTCACCATACAAAAGCCCACAAAGACATTCTTCCCATCTTGTCCCAGAACTATTGCAGAATACTTCAAGATCTCTGTTCCACAAAGCAGATAAACACATCTCTAAATCAAAGCACCAAAATACTTCCTTGCAGTGAGTGAGGTGGTTAAGAGATTTCTGAGCTTTTCTGCTTAAGGCACCACTTCTAGAAGATTTGGATGGGTTTTATACCTAGTTTGTTGAAAAGGCAACGTATCTCTTAATGTCATTAACTTCTGTCTCTTCTGCCTCTGATGGTGAAGTTATGGGATGTACACCTTCCTCTCTCAAAATTTCATAAGCTGATATACTCAGCAGAAGATTGTAAAGGGTTCAATAGAAACCACATGTCACTGGCTACTAAAATTCCAAGAGCCATAAGACAGATTTATTAGGGACAGCTTCATTGTCTAATTACTACACCCAATAATTGTACATCTTCAACAGTGAGGAACAATTGAATTTTCTTTTTGTTCCCCCCTGCCCTGATATCTCCAGCGCTGCCAAAACCTATGGTGTGCATGCAAAAGCTCATTTATTTATGCATATGGCTTGAATATCTCAAGGCTAGATGCATAAATTTTTAGGAGCTGACATGCTCTTCAGGGAGAAAAGTTCCCCTTCTGAATTATTCTATTCACTCTGCAGCTATCCACTGCTACCCCTTGTTTATCTGCTCATTACTGTGACTGAAAATGAGTTTGTCAGAAGAAATATAATTTAAAGAATGAGAACATGAACATAGAGGGCATCTTGATAACTCAGCAAATATGCAAGCTTTTTTTTTAACCCAGACATAAACCTTTTTCTCCTAGTATTCTTTTAAAAAGAGACATTCTTCAAAGCTTTTGTGGAAAAAAAATCAGAATAAATTTTACACAAATGCTCTGTAAGCTGCTTTGCCTTGCTGTACATGGGCTTTGCCTTCTCTGTAAAGAAAAAAAGATCATCAGGATGATCACTGTGAAATGGCTGAGTATTTTACAATTTTAACCTGAAGTGGGGGTCAAATAATTCGTTATTTGGGAAAATGTCTAAGTCACATCACAAATACTAGCAAATCAAAGCCTTTGCAAATCTCCATTGATCTCAGTGTGCATATTTGTGGTGGGGAAGGGGGAATGACACAGAAGATCATGCTCTGCCTTAAATTATGCTGAATTGCACCCAGAAACAGATGGAAGTGTGTTAAATCTGTTCATGACACCCAGCTCCATTAAGCAGTCAGGGCCACCATCTCCTTCCTCAGCTGAAATTTGCAAGTGGTCTTCAGACAGAATCCAAAAAATCACCTCTCCTCAATTTGCTGACCAACATATTAGGAAAGAAGACACTTTTTCTTGCTCCTGGTTTGCCTTATGTTTCTGCAGCTCTTCTCCATGTCTAGATCAGCTTGTCCCTTTGGTAAAACCAGGAGGTTCCCATGTAAGGTTCAGTGCAGATACACTGGTTGTTTCCCTTCCATCTATTTTACAGCAACCCCTGGATGCCTGCATTTATTCCAATGACTCATTCATTTGCTAAAGTTTTGTTACCCTCATGTTAAGTGGATTATATGTGTCAGCAGCATGTCTTCTGACACTATCCTCGGGCTATCAGCCGAGCAAATGATAGCCTTTCTAACTGGTTTAATTCCTTTTCCTATAGCCTCTTGTGTCACAAGAGGGAAGGTATGGATGGGTACCATGAAAAAACACTTGTTTTGCAATTAAAGAGTTTGCAATGACCAGTGTGTCTGAAGCTTTTAGAGACCAGACCTATTCTTAGGACAGATAACCCCAAATCTGTCAACTAGAGAGATCCTCATCTCTAAACCAAGTGGTCTGACATGGTACTGGCTGAGATGGGCTCACTTCCACACCTGACTGGTAATTTCTGCTTTCCTAAATTTACAAATCCAGAGGAGAATAGCTTCAAAAAAGGGCTGGTGGCCCTGGCTGTGTCAGCCTGAGTTGAATTTAAGTGCATGAAGTCTGTCTGGGGTTTTTTGGCGTTTGTGTTTGTTTATATTTCTACATTTCTGCTGCCAATTTCACGCCTGACCAGACAAACTCACAGAAGTTTTTGTTGCAAGGTAAGGCAAGTCAATAAACAGACAAGTTAAGAGGAAAACACGCTCTAAATGGTACTTTCTTTTCCTCTGGCTTCATTATCGCAGTGCTCCCCTCAGCTCCCAGACTGTGCTGACTGTGATGTTGCTCATCTCACAAATAGACTGTAAAATCCTTTAGGCTAGGACCTTCCTTTCCCTCGTTTTCTAAAACCATTAGCCAGACCAGCAGCACTACATAAATGCAACGAAATAATGATGATTGTGGATGATAATAACGAGTGAAAATTCATATCCTTTGAAGACACGAGACCAGGAGATATTCACAGCTTCCCAATTTGACTCAGAAGGGATGAGAAGAAGATGTAGCAATACAGAAAAGCCAGGCAGAGAGTCAAGAATGGGGAAAGAGCAACAATAACAACAAAAGGAAAAACAAAGGCAAGTTCAAGGAATCCCTGGAGAACTCCAGCTTTTGAAGTCCCCTGCATGCACTCGCAGCGAGGAGCCCGTGACAGCTGCTGCCATGTGTTTGACACCCTCCCGGCTCCAGTTCTGTCACTTCCCCAGCTCCGCTGTCATCAGCCGGCTCAGAAATAGAGCGTGCGTTACCCCAGGTCCCATCTTCGCTCCTCACAAAGTCAAAGCCGATTCGTAGATCAGAGCTGTTGCAAATACAAAACGAAGAAACAGGTACACTGTCAAAGTAGGATTCTGGGTTTTTCCCCTTGCTTTGCTGATGTTGTAGGAATTGGGCTTCAGACGAAAAACATTTTTAGTTAGGAAAATGAAGAAAAAATTCAACTTAAAGCGCAAATTCTGCAACTTGGAGATATTAAGTGAATTATTTTATTTTTATTAAGTTTCTCAGGTTTTAAAAAGGAAAAAAATCTGTAGAAATGAAAAATTGCACTATAAGATTTTGTAAATGTCTTTGTGTCTTGTCTGTATTGTTGTACTTACTGTTAACAAATAATTATATTTTCACTATAATTATTCTTCTTGTCTTCTCACATCTGACTGGTTGGCTTCTGTCTTATACAGGAATGCGGTAAGAGTTTTCAGACTCTTTAATTTATTACTGCCTGTCCAGATGTGCTCCTCTTCCTTCCTCTTCCATTCCACCTTTAAAGCTCAAACAGTGATCCAAAAAAACCCAAATATAATGGAAGATATTACTGCAGTGGTTTTTTGTTTCTTTTGTTTTCCCCCCAAAACCAGGAATTGTTCTCTAAGTCAGAAATGCCTCCTGGAAGGCAAATGTTAAGTTTTCATACCTTGAAGAAAGACAAAATGTATATACTCCTTTCAATCTATCAAAGAATTTCTCAGCTACCAACCACTAACACTGACATTTTCCTGTAAATGTTTTATTGGTACCTAAATGCTCATCATAGTTGAGATTTTCTTTTTATTATTTTCATATGAATTCTATTTCACATTTAGCAGTTACACACGTCAAGGGATTCTCAATTTAAGGGAACAATTGCCTTTCCAGTACATTTAGAATACCAAAATTAGAGATTTGGGAGTTACAAAAAAAAATCCAAACGGTCTAATTCCTGCTACCAGTTCTGAAAAATATCCTCTCTAAAACCAAGATGTTTTCATTGCATTAAAAATGTTAGCAAAGCTGTAGTATTTTAAGACTTTGCTTTGTAGGTTTTTAAGAAATACGCCTGCCTATATAAGCAAACCCAGTAGTATAAATCAGGCAAGTGCAACATTATCCAAACTGGGAACTTATACTAAGCATTGAACACATAGGAAAGAACAATTTCCAGGCAAAACAAATAACTCTTTCAAATATTTTTCTGTGTATAACCAAAGAATCATGAGATTAATAAAAAACCAACAAAGTATCTGCAAGGCTTATGTCCCATAAAAATATGTCTCAGAAAGCCTAATTTCTTTCGTTATTACAAAAACAGTTGTTATTAAACAATTGCAATATGATTTTATGCCTTCAAGAGGAGTACTCATGTACAAAGATAGTGTGCTGGAGAACTCTCGTTAGCTTTGCTGAATTGTGCATGCATAATACATAATTTCTGGAAGTGAAACAGAACTGCTAAACCAAACAGGTGGGAAAGAGATGGAAAGAGAAGGAGGGAGAAAAAAGACTAAATTGTCCTTAAAGCTATATCAAAAGCCTGTACACACACACACATATATATATAAAACCATGTAATGCTCTTGACTGTAACAAAGTTTTGGGTTTCCAAAGGCAGATTTAGGAAAAAAAAACCTTCTTAGTAAAATATCCACCTTCTCCTCTTAGCAGAAAACAAATTCTTATATTCCACATTATGCTGCTGTTTTTTCATCAGGTATTCGCAGAGATATTCTAGAAAAATTGCCAGAGTGAAGATCTTTTGATTTATTGGATTTGTGTTTCTTTTCTTCCCTAGTTCTTTATTCATCTTTATTTTCTGCCCAGGATTCTAATTTCTAATTCTCAATCAGGGCAGAGACTCTTGTGAAAGAAATGTTCATGAGAGACAGGATAATATCCTTCCCATCCAAAACTTTACTTACTTTTATCTTTTTTTCCTATTTGTTTTTTTCTGTCCAGACTCTTACAAATTCCTGAACAGCACACAGATCTTCTCTAACATTCCTGCTGGTAATCAGTCTGTTCTGCCCTAGAGCTACCGATCTACCAGTCTTGTCCTCCTCTGTACTGCTCTGTCCACCCTTTTCTGAATTGGAAAGGAAACACTGGTGGATCAGATAACCTTGAAAAGGACAGATTCTGCCCCATAAACACAGAAACAGACACATGATATCATGGGCAGTCATTAAGAGACATTGGAAAAATATATTTCACCCTGTCCCATTGAGACTAGGGAACTCACTAGAGGCAGACAAACATGAGACTGTGGTTGTTCTGGAATGGATTCCTATGTTTCCATTTAAATTGCTCTTTTTTTTAAGTCTATGCCATAACTTTAAATGGGAAGGGGGAAAATCATTTAGTCTTCCCCTTCTAAGATGACTGATTTTGCTAATTTGAGACCTTTGTTTACCATTGTCTCTCTTTACGGACTCCAAGGGAGAATGAGAGATTTTCCCTCATAGCCTCTGGCTGGAAAAGTTTGGTCACTAAACAACCTCTTACGTTTATTTAAAGCTTCAAACTTTTACAGCTCATGAGATTTCTAGATGCTAGGCATTGCAAAATACCTCTACTATTTTTTTTTCTTTTTTTTTAGGGTGCTGAAGAGTAAGGATAAATCAGAAGAGAAGCACAATACTAGAAAGGTATAAAGTGATTCTCAGAAATTTCTTCTAAACCTGGAAAAAAAAAGCTTGACTGTGGGATTCAGAGGTCTCAATCTGCTTAACTAATCAGAAAAGAAGAGTGAAAGACAACTTGGCTGAAGTATGTACGTTCAAAGAGAGGAGGTATGGTGCATAAAGAACCCTTTAATCTTTTGGTGAAAGGCGTAACCACAGTCTGGAAACTGAATCACATATGTAAGACTGAGAAATTCGCTACACGCATGCTTGACAAAGAGATTGACTGAGAAACTCTTGAGGAAAGTCTAGAGCCTTCATCACCTCTTCAAAGCCGGGATTTGATGCCTTTCCTCAACCAAATCTTACTTTATGCTCTGAAATTGTCTGTTACAAGGGTGAAATTTAATATCCTGTTATAGAAGAGTCCAGACATATACATCTCAGTCCCTTCTAGCCTAGATAAATCGGAGACTCATTTCAAAGAGGAGTAAACTAAGCATTGGAAAATACAATTTCATCCTCCATTATCAATCTTGTAGATCAGGATAGCTGACAATGTAAAGATCGCTTCCATGGCTCAAGGCCTTGGCATTGCAAGAAAATGGCTGAAAACAGCAATTCTACACGTTTTTACCACTTTCCTTTTCTTGAACCCCCAGGATATAATCAACCAAGGTGTCATTTATTGATTATTTTAAAATTATTGATTGTGATCATGTTTTATAAATATAGTACCCTCTCATGGTTTAGACATAAAGCTACATTGAAAATTAGATGGCAAAATTTGCAAGCTGTAAATATAAGGTACTACTGATTTCCACGAAAGGAAAAAAATCACTAAGAAGCAATGTACTTATACATATATATCATTTGACTTCCTATGTGATGGAGGGGAGCAGCTGCTTGAAAACATACATTGAAAAAAATTATGGGACATTCAGTTCATGAAAAGATGAGAATGACCTGTGCAGCTGAAAATGGGGTGGGAATATAGCTAGACAGAATGCAGACACAAATTGGAGAAATCTGTTATGAAGAAATAAGTTGAGAATTTCCAGGCTTCTTTTTTTCCCACAGAATACAGCGATGAAGAAGAATCTAAATTATTTAGACTGCCTCCAGGCTGTGTTTGGGGACCACTATTTTAAAAAGCTTGGGTTTGTGCTCTGGGATTTTATTGAAAGGACAAAATAAAACCCAGCTCTCTAGATGGTAGCTTATTAGCTCCAGTCCAGGGTCTGAGTCTGATGATTTATTAGGGAGCACTATGAAAATGCTGGAGACCTGCCATGGCTTTACAATGCAATGTGGAGTTAGGGAAACTACCTATTGCACCCACATCCCTCCCTCTGGGTTCTATGTACCCAAAAACTAATATAAAGCTTTGTGGCAAAAAAGTGCTGGAACTGCAGGGAAAGTGACATGGAGGAGGGCAGCATTCCAGAGGGCCAAATTAATTTCCCTAGGGAAACCCTGCTTGTAAAATCCCATAAGCAAAATGTCACTTTTCATTGCTAAACCTCTTTGATTGCTAACAGCAAACACATGCCTTATTTTGGCATAAAGCTCTGCACCATCAAATTAAATAATGTTGGGTTGTTGTTTTGGTTTTGGTTTTTTTTCCCCCCTAACAATCTGTCTCACACATTCCTTGGCTGCCTTTAAAAGTCACTTGTAAAGTTTCACACTTGCATGCTGCGAACAGCGAACAGCAGAGCTGGGAAGCTCGGTGTCTCCAAGGATCAATAAGCTTTGAGTCGTTGTGGTTCAAATGGAGTGAAACAAGTCCAGCAAGTGACAACTGCCATCTCATGGTGACTGCAGGGAATGAAAGGGAAGGTCTCCAGATGATCCCTGATGACTGAGTGGGAGCATCACCTGAAGGCCTGATAAAATTACACAATGCTTAAACCTGAAGATACCAGGGATTCTGTAAAAGAAATTACAGGTGAAATGCCATGAGGTCACTCCTGTTATAACAACAAAACAGCTCTAATATCAGAGTGTTCCTCAGTGTCAGCACCCAGCTACCTTTAAAGGTGCATAATAATGCCAACTGAAACAGTGTATTGGGGTTGGGTTGACAAAGCCTAAATCTGTACTGGAAACCAGATTTATAGAGGAAAAAGCACAAAATAGGCACCCTCCCAGGGTATGCTCCTACAGCCGATAACTGATCAGCCAAAATAATTCTAAAAATAAAAAAAAAAATGTTAGCGTGCAAGGCACTGTTGGGAGTCTGCTGTTTCCAGGAAGAGAACAGGATTTGAAAAATTTCCTGAAATGAAAAGAAAAATATAAAAAAATCCTAATAATTTTGGAAGACTACTCAGAATAAGATGTTTACACTTAGGACAACTTTAATCTCCTTCTGTGAATGTTATGAGAAATATATTCCTGATACCTCCAGGCACAAATTATCTCAGTATGCTATGCTCCAAGAAAAAGTGAAATGTCCCCTACTTCACTAGGCTCCCTGTGGAAAGGGAACCAACCTGGAAACACAGTAGTTTCATTTGGAGCAGAACTTTGATTTTTGATGTGTATTAGGAATAATTCTTAACTGTTCAGAACTAAGACATAGCTTTAGATCAACATGGGAAACCAAGCACCTCTCCGTCAGCCCAAACTGTGTCTCTTTCCCTGTTTGCCTTGAAGAGCAGTGGGTGGGTCAGCCTGTTCTGTGTAGCATCTATCCAAGCACTCAGTGCCACCACTGAGTTCAGTTCAAACTCAGCAACATCCCCTCTACCACATTAACTGCACGGTGATCCAACCACCAGTGGTGTCTGCCACACAAATCCATTTGTATTGTAAACTTCTGGGCCTGATACAGATCTGCAGGGTTCAAAAAGGCACACGTACGGTTCGTTTCATGTACTTTTCATAGGCTTTCTTGTACCTTCTCAATTTAAAAGGAAAAAATAAAAGTAATAATAGAAGTTGAACAGAAGTAGATGTTGGTGTTATTATTTAGACACAAATTACATTGAGTGCTCATTCCAATATCTAGCACTAATTATTCCCACCACCTTATCTAGAAATAATTAGTGAGCATCCTCTTGAGAATAGCAACCCTAATGCTTCTCTTTGCTACATTAAAATTACTCAGGCTTTACACCAGTGTAACTACACAAAGGATTACCATCATTGCCTACAGTTTTAAAACTCCTCTAGCCTGCAGAGTGAGCACAGTTTTTCAATGCAAGATATCTGGAACTGATTTCCTTGGGAATTATAGAGCATAAAAACTGAAGACAGATACACACTTAGCAGTAAGCCCAAGATTACATGTTTGTACTGATAAGAGAGAAGTAATAAAAAGAAGCAAATACTTAGCTTAAACTTTGAGCATATGGAACAAGCATGCATGTGGAGAGGGAACTCAATTATTTAGTGAAATGGCGTTTTCAAAGTAGCAAGCATTTCATTTTCATGCCCTGATGTTTTTCCCCTGCTACTTGTTTCTTTGTTTCATTTTCAGCCCACACTTGCTCCTGGAGCAGCAGACAGACCTAGTCATCAAAGGCTTCAGGATCAGCCTAGCAAGCCAGCAAACCTTGGTCCTTTCCCTGCTGCAGCTGGCTGCCTCTGCAGGCAATTGGTCTTTCCAAGTGCTGAACACGAGAAGCTGATTTTGCCAGCCTTATTCAGCTTTATCTTAGAAAAGTGCACTTACCAAGAAAATGCACTCAAATACGTGAAAAACCAGCAAAACAACCCAAACTTAAAGGGAGACCTATGAAAATTCTGCCACTTCTGATCCTTGAGACACTCATCTTCACACATTTTAAATGTCTCTGATGATTTCTGTGCCCATATTTAGCATTGCCAGGAACTGACGGAGTATTTAAGATGAGGAACGACAAAGTTAAACCTATATCTAAAACCTAAGCTGCTATCTTCACTTCTCATTCAGCTAACTGGCCTTTGGGAACCAGTTCTCTGTTCTGGTGTGGAAGAGACAGGAGACAGTGGTGGTGCCCCTCCAGCCATTATCTTGGGGCTACAGCTGCTGTGTGGAGCAGGGGAGCCCTGCACTCTAACTCATCTTTCCCCTGTGTGGGTTTGAACCCCTCTCCCTGAATGCATGCTCTAACTACTAGCCTGAAACATATTTCAGTTGAGAGTTTTCTCACCCACACGTAACAATGTAATCTTGATTAGCTTTAAAATATGAAAATGCTAATGAGCAGAAGGTGGTGATGGTGGGGGTTTATATTAAACTGAAGATAAAACAATATCTCACCTTTGAATTCCAGTCGACTGTTCTGAAAAGGTTGGCACCAGCAATTTACTAATCTCAACAGTGAGCTCTGAAATCTGGACAAACTATTTCTGGATTTCCATTCAAGCTGTGTGACAACCTTCCCTCAATTATACTTATTCACATTTGCATCTGAACACGCAAAATTAATACTATATCCTTCCACAGCACATATCACAAATCCACAAATTTCTACTTTCTCTAGCAAGTCATTTATCTACCTGTCTCAGACCATCCTTCTCCAGGGCATGTCAAGACCTGACCTCTCTCCATTTTTCAGTAGGAGGTGGTTTGCAGACACTCATCAAGTCAATTTGCTGTATCTGGGTCCAAACCTCTCAATCTATTAACCATTCTTAAGTAACCCTGCTGCTAAACTTTGTCTTGTCTTTCATTACAGCAAGGATATAAATTTAGCAAATGTAAAATAGGGTCTCCGACAGTTAGATTGCCTCAGTCTTAGCAAAGGAAATGTAGCAGGTCTGGTCAGGTCATGAGAACATGCCTGGTCTCTTCCTTTCCTAATTGTCCCCTCCTGTCCAAACTGCTAAGCATAATTTCATATCAGTCTCAAAGGACGTGGTAGGAGGAAAGATCAAATAACTTCTCTTAATCAGAAAGTAAGAAACTAAGGGACAGAAAAAGGTGCACGGAATGGGCTCTTTTTGGCCGACCTTCTGCAGCTGGATAAATACCAGGGAACAAAACACAACAATCCTGTTGGTGGAGAGGGAGGTGGCAAACAGGCACTCTGCCATTTCTGGGATATATACTTTACACCAAGACATATTTTTGAAGTTTGTTCAACATTGTCAGTAAATGATTGTCAGTAAATCTAGGTCTAATTCATGGAAATAGAGCCAGCTGGGAGCTTTTTGAAGACATGTGTTGCATTATCAGTGCTATTTGTAGAACCGGGTAATTTAGGCAGATTTTTGAATCCAGACTTTGTGATTTCCTTCCTTCACTCATTATTCATACAACTTTTCTTGGCATTTCAAAATGAATAGAAGAAAACTTTTTGTCTCAATTTTGTTTTCGAATAGTAGAGTGAAAAATACCCATAAAGTGGTAGAAACAGGATGTTTTAGAGACGCAGAAACAAGCATTTTCTGTGTTTGTTCCAAACTGAACATCTAAAAATCTTTAGTCATGACAGGAAAATTATTTGAGAACTCAGAAATTTTGAGATGGGAAGGTGTTTCCTCTCCTAGTTCCAGTGAGTTGACTGTTCAGAATACAGCAACTATTTCATAATTTTCCATTGCACTCCTCCCACACCCGAACTCGAACATGTAGAACCAGCTTCAAATCTTTCCTAAACATCCATTTTGTACTTCATATCTAATGTAAAAAATACCTGGGAAGACAGTGTATTGACTTTCGTTGTCAATCCAAATTAAGAACATCACAAATTCCTTTTGCTGGTTCCTCCGGTTGTCATCAAACACCCAGCTTAAATCCCAGTAAACTTTGCAGCCACACAGGCTCTAGAAATATTGACAGTCTAGACCTTTTCTTCTTCCCAGTCCCATCATATTTTTGATGCTGTTTCCCCTTTCACCCTCTGCCAGCTCCCCGACAAGGGACGGAAAGGCACAAAATATCCCAAAGAATGTAAATGAAAAAGCGAAAACTCAGGAGCTCATCCCAGCAGACACCAGAACACGAGATTTACTGCTGAACCGGCAGAAGTTTTCAGTCCTAAAAGCTCCAGTTAAACTCAAGAGAGAAATTTTTAACTGGCCTTTCTCCCCTTCAACTTTCATTTCTCAGCAAACTTCACCTGCACTTTGAGAACTAAACCAGAGCAATTAGCTTTTAGCCCTATCTTTTATAGCTAATTACCCTTAAGGCAACTGCAAGGATTCCCAGGTGTCAGCTTTCTGTGGTGTTTATGCAAGTCCCAGAAGAGAGCAAGCAAAGACACTAAAATAGAAAAGTTCTTCAGCAGACATACACAGAAAAAGGGAGCTTAAAAAGGCAACAAGGGATGATCATTAATTTTCTATGTATATCACGTTTACTCACTGAATTATGCAATGTGATAGCATTATAAGCAGAAAAAGCTTCTTAAACGTAAGGATTAAAAAAAAACTTCTCCAATTTCTTCAACCCTACAATGACCCCTAATTGGCACTTGAAATCCTCTAGCCGCCAATTTAATTATATTTCTAATGCCCTTGAGAGTGTTTTCTTTTATTTATTTATTTATTTTAACTGATTTTTTTTCTCTCTTGACATTCATCTAAGAAGACTATATGGGGATTTTTTGTCTGAAACAGAAGTCACCACACTTAATAGGAAACAATTTTCTGCTGCCTGAAAGGTGAAAGTTTCCCTTCAAATTACTGTAGCTGAACTCACCTCCATATGCCAGCAGGAGATGGCCCCAGATGTGGTTTTCTACTGACATTTCCATCTGTTGGTTTGGTTTTTAGGTCCCTCCAGTGATGTCTCAGTGGAGAGTGGTGCTGGGGCCTCCATGACTTCCCAAAGGAGGAATAGCTGAACTTCCTGCACCCACACTCTGCTGCTGCTGTCACTCAACAACTTCCAGTGTGTGCAAAAACATGTTCCTGCCAAGTTTTCACCAAGAACAAAAGTCGTATTTCCCAGTCTGAGGAACTTCAGAATTCTGCAGGGCTACAGATGCTGACTGAAACAGGATTTGTTTTTAGAAGCTAAGATGTTTGGGAAGTCCAGCAAGAGATGACTTGGAAACCCCTGTTGTTACAGAAATAGTCAAAGGTGTCAGACCTGTAAGCACCCCAGAATTTGGAGCTTACTACCATCATCCCAACGACTGCCTTGAAGTTTTCCTCACTGATCGTGGTTACCAGGGCACACCTCCCTCATTCTGCTATCAGTTTGGAAATCAGACATTTCATCTTAATAAATCTGGATGGTGTCTGACCTACAGTAAGATGTCTTTCTAGAGGCAATCATGTTTGTCAGTAGCTTCCATGGTTATATGCAGAGCAAATAGCACTTCATGTATGATGCGAAGACTTCTATTTCCATGGAGGAAAACATAAGGAACAGAAATGTAAGAAAAAAACATAACAAAAAATATTTGAGCATTTGTGCCACTGTAGGTCTTTGTGTGTGCTCGGTAACTTGCTTCAGATTAATTAGCAATCTTTGAGTGGTCCTGCTAAGCAGGTGGCAAACTAGAATACATTGTTTTGCCTTGGTGCCCATATTTCACAGTGCACTGTTAATGCCTTTTTATTTGTATTTTTTTTTTTTGCTCCCTTGTTTTGTTTTATAAGTGTTCAGAGTACTGCACAGCATTATGGTACACTATCATTTTTCAAGCCATTAAATGTTAACTTCATTTTCTTGTGTGAATTATGCTTTGCTCTTTTAGTTTTGTAATGAAAAATAAGTACAGGTTATGCAAGCAATAACCCCTGTGTAAGCAGCAGCTATCTTTTTAAACGGTTTATTATGCCACAGTCTGGTACTCCATTAAATATAGATTACAGACTGTTGAATAAATGAATATCAACTAAGCAGCCCCATCCTTCTGTACATATCAATGCAAATAATGAATCATGGCACCTCATGAAAATGTATAACCCAGAAGAGTGGGTCAAGAAGTAATTACACATTTGTCTTATCTCATGCTTCTTCCTCTCAAACCAGGAAAATACATTTGTGATGGTTAGGGGACACTAAGAAAGCTCTTGCAACCTGTTTTTCCTGGAAGGTGAAAAAGTATTCTTTCTCATAGTTTTATGTAGATGTGCTTAGATTTCCAAGTATATTTCTTATAGTAGTCTTTCAAAAAGATGCTTTCATAGTTAAGAACCTACATTGAAAAATGAGGGTTCATATTTACATTTCATCTCTTCCTCAGACCTCCTGTGTTACAAATAAGAGTAACTGAATGGCTCAGTTTGGGAAATGTAGGTAATTATCAAAATAAATTGTCCAGTATGTGCATTTGAGGTTATACTATATATTGTGTACAAAATCTAAGTAGTTATTTACATACTTCAAAACGTAGAAAATTGACATCAAATTGGGACAGAAAACATGATTATGATACTCTTTAGAAACAGGAATTATTAAAACTGATATTGATTAGAGATAACTGAAACTAAAATTTGGAGACTGAAATTCGAATTATGTTGCTTAAAGCCAAGCTAGACTAACTAACCTGTTGCATATGGAACAGATTAAGAACAGAATGAACTAATCATTAGGTTATTAAAATAATACCACTAACGTGAGTTGTATACCACAAAGTTATCTTTAGCAGCTCAGGAGGAATTATCTGCCGATCCCAGCTTGAATAAATGGACTCTGAGCAGAGACTATATCAGTGGAGGGAAAAAATGAGCCAAACAATTAACTTGCTTAAATACCTTGTGCTCGTATTTTCCAAGGCAAGTTTTTGGCTGCTGACAACCATCACAGATCCTCTGATTTTAGTGTGGACATGCTTATTCATCCTGCTTGTGAAAACTTGTTTAGAATCATAGAATCTCCTCGGTTGGCAGGGACCCACAAAGATCATTGAATCCAGCTCCTGGCCCTGCACAGGACACCCCGAGAGTCACACCATGTGCCAGACAGTGTTGTCAAAATGTTTCTTGAACTCCATCAGGCTTGGTGCTGTGACCACTTCCCTGGGGAGCCTGTTCCACTGCCCAACCACCCTCTGGGTGAACAACCTTTTCCTAATATCCAGCCCAAACCTCCTCTGACTCAGCTTCATACCATTCCCTCATGCTCTATAGGTGAACACCAGAGAGCAGAGGTCAGTGCCCAGCCCACCACTTCCTCTTGTGAAGAAGAAGATATTAATAATAATTAGATCTACTTGTTAAATGAGTTTCAAATTAATGTTAAAAATCTATCAGTAGTCACATTTTTCCAGGAATTTCTAACATTTCTTCCAGAAACCTGGAGGAAAATAAGTTCAGCCTTCTGGTATGGGAACTGAAAGATACTTGATTTTTTGGCTTGCAAGTACTTTGTTAATATTTTGTTAAAGGAAAAGGCACCAAATTGTATTTTAAAAAGTCATTACTCATGCTAATAAGTTATATAATTTCTGCATATGAGTTTCCTACCCTCCTCCTCCCAGCCTGCTAAGGGAGTAAATGCCAGAAGCCATGGAAGCCATTGAAAGGTAACATCTGTGCTGTACAGGTCACAGTGTGACCCAGTTAATTCAGCACTGAGCACTTTTCAGATGCCAGTATCCTCTGGAGTACCACAATGAAGATTCAGAGAAGGGGAGAAAAATGCTTATTGTTAAATGAGATTGATATTTTTATGTTTCCGTGAAGCACTTGGACACTGTCTTGGTGACTAGTGGGAAAAAAGTAAAATTATTTTTTTCTGCCTGTGTCAAATCAGAGGTCCCAAAAATTGCTCAAAACCAAACGTAAAAGCAAAGAATAAAAAAGCAAGCTGGGAGAAAATAAAGCATAGGAGCAATTCTATTGTCCTCCTGTCCCTTGTTACACATGGAGAATATTATTAGATATAGTATTTTATGGAGTCACAAATATGGACTGGTAAAATACAAGAGTTTTATGACAATTTATGTCTCCGGAAATGAACCAGTGTTCTTACTCATTAAAAGAACATGAAGAAAGTTGACTTTAAATGTCCTCAAGATTAGCTCCAAGCTATACGTTTTACCCAGTGTGGGGTTTTTGTAGCACTCTTCATTTCTTCTAAGACCTCAGAATTCACTTAAAGTTTGAGGAAAACACCAGTCTTCCACGTGAAAAGCAGAGAAATTAAAGCACAGAGAAGGAAAAAACAAGGTCACACAGCACTCCAATTCCATAATTTGTTTCCTCTCTTTACGTCCTTGCCATGTGTGAGCACAGACTAGTGTTCGAAACACTGAGCATTGTTCTTGGCCATGCACAACCAAGAAGCACAAATTAATGTCCACATGCCTCATATCCTGTCCTACTTATGTTATTTTGAGGTGATTTTGTACTGACTACATGTACCTCCAACACCATAAGCTGGTAAATGCTAGTATTCCCAATTTATAGAAATAAAAAATGGGGTCAGTATGAAGATAAACTGTTTAAGTAGGATAATAGAGTGAATCTGTAGACCAGAATGAAAAAGCAGCCATTTAACATTCACTCCTTCTTCGTCTTTGCAGTAAGCACATGTACATTGCACATATAGTGAGAAACCCATACATAGTTACATTGCACGTGTGAAAATATATATCTGCTTATCTCTTAAGAAGTGAAGAACTCCTTCCTGTTCTTCATAAACCCTACTAAAAGCTTGTTATTGTTCAATGGTTGAAGGTGCTGTTTATATTAAGTGCTTGCAATTTCACTTTCTTGGACACTCAGTGGTGTGATGTGTGCAACTGCAGGTAGGGCACGTTCCCTGGTAAAGAGACAATACTGAATTCAAAGTGTGTGGGACAATGGCAGGAGAAAGGTGGTGTTTTCTTTTATGATAGCTGATGCTACATTTCTTTGCAGCTTCTCAGGTCAGTATTGTAAAATAGAACCTAGCACAAGGTTCTGGTCAAGATGGGATCTTCCTCTCTAGAGACTCATGGCCAGTGAGATTGTATTTATATATCATGATTCATGATACTTTATTGTATATCCAGATACTATAAAAGTAAGACATAAACCTGAGATTAAAAACAAAACCAAATATCCTATCTAATGCACTAGTCTGTTGTTTTATTGGCTAAAAGGCAGAGGTGTTTCTGGGAGTATTTAAAATTCCAGTGTGCAATAATTATAAAGTGCAGTGAGCAGCAAATCTTCTAAGGGTAAAGAAGAAATGTGAAAAGTAATGGCTAAATCAATAACACCTCAGTCTTGGAGTATGGTTAGTGTGTCTTATGTGAAATATCAATAATTATTTATAGCATGCAAAGATGTCTTCAGCATTCAAAAGATATGCAGAAGACCCACATAATGAACGATGTACTTAGGTTTATGGAGGCAGTTCAGGTCCATGTTTAAACTAGGCTATTGAAAATGTCTCCAACAAGCACCAATGTCCTGCTACAGCCTTCTTGCCTGGTCTGCCTGTGCTTGGGGCACTTGTACCTAACCCAGCTGCCAGGTTTAGACCCAGCATTCCCCTTTACCCCCCCTACCCTGTTCTATCCACTCAAGAACACACATAGATCTTATATTAAGATCTAAATCTTGAGATTTGAGTTTGGATTAAGAAAAGTGTCAGTGGTTTCACAACCTTTAAGTCTGCAACCAGTGTCCCAGTACAGATTTCAATGGGCCAAAATGCTGTCAGTTTGGCGTCTGTTCACAATTAGAACCATCTCTGTTTCTCTAGGCTCATTGTCACGGTGTTGATCACCTGTCTAAGACTGATCAGGATTTGAGCAGGTAGATACTGTGCAACCTATCTGCTCCAAAGCATCCCCTCAGTAAAAAGAATAAATGGTGGTGGTCACTAGAGTCTGGTTGATCTGTCCCCTTTGCCTTTGGAAATCAGTGGCAGGGAAGCGCCTGAATAGCATTGTAAATCTGAGCCAAAACTGCTTTGGGTTTGTCCAGATATTACCTAATGTCTCTCTGAAGAAAAACCACTTCAGTATTTACAAATTAGGCTGATCATAACACACACAACATAATGAGCATTTCCCATTTAATTTTCAGTTCCATATTCCAGAAAGTATTTCAGATGTTCCGTACTTACATGGCTGCAGCGCCCAAAGGCACAAATCATCCTTTAAGCTCTATTGTGCTAAGAGTTATTCAAACACTCAGAGGGCCTTTTCCCACACAGCTTATGAGCCTAGAATACAAGCACTGTGCACAGGCTGGAAAAATATGGTTACAGTCACATACATAAAGATTGATATATTGATACTTCATGTTTTATATAAAGATAGAAAAATAAATGTACCTGCCAATAAACTGAATCTGCTATTCATCAAGTTCTTTCATTTGTTTCCAAATTTTATAGCAGAGGGGACACTGGAGGAGAGATTTGCAATAAAAACAGCCGTCACAGTCACTTTCTGCATCAGCTGAGGAAGCTCTCTGATGTGATAAGCCAGACAGTACATTAAACGTCGATAAAATAAGGGCACATGATGCAAAATATGACACACCCTGTTTAGCTAAGACTGCTGACCAGGTCCTAATTTCTAGCTGTCTTCTACAATGTTGGAGCATTCTTAAGAAATAATTTCTGTACCTATGGTTCCACAGTAACACATACCCTGCTCCATTCGCAGTCTCATTCATACGCCTGAATGTTCACAAAGTGTTTGATAAAAATACTCTCATGTTGCAAAAGCTGAAAAGACTTTTGTCTTTTAACAAAGACCTCTAATGCCAGAACTGGAATGAAGTTACACGATGTGATTTGATGTCCTGGCACTAAGCTAGCTGTGGTAGTTAACATGTGCATATAATATGCTTAGTCTAGAAATAATTTCATTCACCTTAATTTGCCCTCACTGAAATCTGAAAGAAGTTTCCTTAAATTTTATTTACTTCGTGTAACAACACTTCCAAGAATGGCTATTTGAAAGGACTTGAAGAACACAGCCTGTCTCAAACAGTGTCAAGGCCACAGAAGGAACTTGCCATAAGATGATAAGCCACCACAGGGTACTGCAGATAAGCACAGAAGGGAGGAATTTTCAACAGCAGGCAATATTTTGAGGCCTAGCAGAGGTAAGGCCAGGTTAGCACATTCTGGTTAATGCATCCAAACAAAAATTTCCGCTCTGGTAAACTGTGGAAAAGGAAGCAACTGCTCACACACGTCACCCCAAGTTATGGGAACAGCATCTGTGACCACAGCGCAGATCCCCAGAACTGGGGATGCATAAAGGTGGCAGCCCACAAGAATGGCTCTGGAACCCCCACCAGCAAGAAGCCCAGGGTGAAGAAGGATGAATGAGATGCCAGTGGATCCACAGGTGGTGACTGTGTTCCACTTTATCTCTATCTCTCCGTTTTCACTGCAAGTCCAGAAGGAGGTGGGATCCCTATTATGTCTCTACTCAGACAAGCACGGATAGCAAAGTGCTTTCCTATGTCTGTCCAGCAGCAGCTCCAGGGATCCTTTAAATAACATATGACAGAGTTTGGATGACTATAAGTCCAAAATATGAAACCCAGATTAGTGCAGCAATTCTACTGTACAGCTGGTAAAAAAAAAAAAAAATACAGAAATAAAATATTTCAAGAAAGTTTGATAAAGATAGGCCAAAGTTCCTGGAATAATTTGGCATGGGGGAATGGGAGGAGAAAAATCTAATTATAAATTGGCTGGCATTTGAACCAGTGAACCCAGGAAACATTTTGTTTTGCATGAAAGAGAGAGCTGGGAACTACAAAAAAATTTGGTCTTTGTTCTGATATTACATAATTAATTAGAGATAAGAGAGATTTCAAAATGCTTCTTCTTTTATTTGTAATTCCCATTAGTTTATTATTTTAACTCGGTTCTATGAGGAAATTTTAGACTGGTAAGAAAGAACCAAACCCCTTGATATACATAACTTTGGTTTTTTGGGGCCCCTATTTTTAACAGGGAAGAAAGAGTAAAGATGAAATATTTTTTTCTGATTTATCTGGTTTATCCAGAAATGACATATAGACAGGCTTGCCTAAAATATACAAACAAGGTGATTATTTTAGTAAAAAATCATATTAGGGGTAGGATAGTAGCTATTTCTCTCTTGCATTTTCTTATTATGACACTGAAGTGTTTCTATAATCCTTCTAACTTTCTAAGATTCTGTTTAGATACTACAGCATCAACAAACTTGTTCTGCTGTTCTAGGATTTGCGCACAATAGGAATTTTTGTATCTAAGGTGTCAACAGCATAATAAATATGTTTGTTTACAATTCATAACTTCTGAGTATTCTTGTAACTAATCTTTTTAAATATAGGACCATTTAAAAATATTCCAGTGAGTGTTTATGAAATACTCTGCTTCATTGTGTGTCTAGCCATGTTATTTTCTTATAGTGCATGACAGCTCAGTGCTTTAATATTCCATGCAAACTGAATCCATTTAAGAGAAAAATAATTACACATGAACTGTTTACATAATTTTAAACTAATTACACCACAACTATTATTAAATGATTCCTGCATTATATAAGCCCCCTTAAAATGTAATTCTATTGTTCAGCTCTTGTTTTGTTATCATAAAATACATTTCTCAATAGATACCACTTAAGTATTTGAGAAGACACTGTGAGGACAAATACCACTAATTTGCAATTAAAAGGGAAGATCAAGAAATTTAGGCCAATATTTATTGCTGAGCGTGTACTTATTGCAAGACAGCACCTAGGCATTCCTAGATGCCTAAAGACTCTTGGACTGAGGTTCAAAGATCTTAATAATAGAAACAAGGAACTGTGAGCCCTGCAGTTTGACCTGCACATGTACTCTATGCTAACATGGAAGATCATGGGCTAACCACAGAGATTCTCTAGAGCCTGCTGAGACCCTTCATTATGAAGTTTTAAATGAGAACAGTGTTACTGAACAACAGACCACTGTAGGTTGTCCTATGCTGGATATCTTATAGATGACTCCTCAAAACTCAACAAAAATAATTTCTTTCATTTGAAAAGCCAAGACAGTAATCTCTAAAGCTGCTGAAAGTATATCAGAAAGAACTTTCACAGTCATAGCAAGCTGCAAAAGTTGTTAAAGCTGGTATTTTGGATTGATAAAAAAAGTTCCATCTAGTCAAGCAAGCAGCTGTGACTGTGATTAGGGAAGTATTTTATTGCAGGTACCTAAAATTGCCTAGAGAGATCCAGGATTGCCAACAGATTTTTTCTCTTTTTAATTTTTTTTTTCTTCTTTTCTTAGGGCATTCAGCCATTCTCCTTAAGAAATCTCTCTTATTTCCCAGTTCCCAGTGGAAAATATACAAGAAATGAGAGATATTTAAACAGTCCTTAATTTCCCCTGTTTACCCAGGATAGTTTTCATCGTCCCCCAAATTTTTTTCTGTAACAAAGCCTAGGTCTCCAGCAGAGAGCTACAGGGAAATGCCATCCTAAGCTGTCTTCCACCCATCAGTCTCCACCTGCAGTTTGCTGCAGATTTCCCTTTCCTGGCTGGTCCTTCCTGAGACGTGCTGAGGTAGAGGCATAGTGCCAGTCTTCAGGCTCTGGCCACCATTTCCAAAGGTAACACTTTTGTACTTCTCCTTTTGTTGTCTCCTAGATTCAGCATCTCCCAACAGGATAGTCACACACTAGTCATGCAGCACCTTGTGAGGAAAGGCCATGCCTTCCTTCCTAAAGACCTTGCTGAAATCAGGCAAACAGAAAGGGTTTTTTCAACCCACTTGCTGTGCAGTTTTTCCTCAGGGGAGAAAAAAAAAGGAAAAAAGAAAAAACTGCTAGCCTTCCTCATTTTTGAAACAGAGGAAACATAATACATGGTTGTCTTTTCCAAGAGATGTTTCTTCAGTACTCTCCCACAAAGACTCTTTAAGGAATGAATCAAAGAGAAAAGGTTTTGGGCAGCACACATCCTGATCACGTAAGTGATGTGAAGTTTTCAGCTTCTCATCCAACAAAATTTCTGTGCTCCTCTTTGCCACCCACCGTTTTCTGTGTCTCTAGCTGCATGTTTTGTGAACCTCCCAGTTTAATATCCATGTTTTAATTAAGAAAAATGACTCTGCTGCCATCATTTTAGACAAAATTATTCCCCTGACTCTTTGTTTGGTAGCAGTGGCAACCCACTGCTCCTCATATGCTTTGCAGGCTCCAAAGCCCTGACTGCCTTCTCTTGAAAAAGCACAGCCCCTCTCAGGGGTAGCAGAGACATTGAGGATGCAGGGCACAAACTCTCGTAATGGAAATGGGGAATTTTACTTTGAAGCTACAATTATCCCCTCCTTGTTACCCTCTCCTGACAGGTATGGGACAGCACAGGACTGACAACCTCGCTGCTGCATCTGGCCTTTGAGTTTTCACTTGTTTTTCTGCAAAAGTTAAAGAAGCAATGGAAAATATAGCAGTGTGTGTGTGAATGCAGACAGAAAGTGCATCTGTACCCTACAGAGCCTGCAGTTTAAGTTCATTTTAATTCTTAAAGCTCTTGCTATCTCCTTACATAAGTGTCATTTCTTGTGTGAAGGCAGAGACCAATATTAAGATCCTCAGCTGAAATAATCCTTACAGTTCTGCAGCTTAAGATAAAACTGACAGCTTCTATCAAGTTTTATTCTTCAGGACATAAACTTGGGGTCAAGAAGGCATTCCTTCCCATATGATAACATTGCAAATTTAGTTCCAGTTGTTTTTTCTTTTTTCTTTTCTCTGATCAATCCTTGCATTATAGAGCTGGATTTGGCACAAGAGATTTGTACAAAAGTATTTCTGGCTTGATTCTATGAAAACAAACAGAAACCTTTTCTTGACCTTCTTCCCTACACATTAGTAAACACTCATCCTTCACCCTGGACACCATTCTTTAAAAGCAAATGAATGAGCACAAAATCCTTCCCTTGTTCAATCCACTGTATCCGCTTTCTGCACACAGCATTAGCTCATCTGACACAGTCCCACAACGTGTGGAGCTATACACAGCTATACTGCATTTAAGTTTGTATTCGAGATGAAATGCAACTATGTGCAAAAAGCCAGAAAAAGACATATTAATTGCTGTTTCTTTAGCATTTTACTTGCCCAGACTGAAGAAACTTTCTTTTTATGAGTTGAAAACATACTTTCTCATTCTCTATAAATGTATTAGATGTAGACAGGCGTTTTGTGCCTTCGAACAGAATTAGACAGTGTTAATTGTGGGGAAATATTTTAGACCAAAACTAGATCATTCTGATGCTTTTAGTGAAACATTTCATTATCTATGTAAACAAATGTGTTTTAAACTTTCTTTCTGCTTTAACTACTTCTTGTTTTAAAAAATTTGAAATCAAAATAGAGTAAAGAAACCTTCCCACCAAGATAAAATTATAACAAATGTTTTGGAGAATGTCAAAGCAAAAACAACCGTGGGTCATGCTAGTCTTGTCAAATCTGACCTGGGAATGGAAGGACAGATTCCCTGCAGGCAGCTAACAGCAGGGTTCAACTGGCTTCAGCAGAGCTGTTATTTACATCAATTAAAAATGGATCTGAAATTTCTTGAAGGGATAATAATCTGTACAAATACATTTTTTTGTAATTCTCATCTTCGTGAGAGAACCTAATTATTACACTCTGCCAGATGTAGCAAGGCAGACAGATGTGACCCCAAATTTTAGATGCATTCAGTTATTAGGTATGATTAATGCTCCTCTTATCAGTGGCTTCATCGAGGTGTCTATCTATGCATAAATTTTAAAATGGTAGGACTTAGGCTCTAAGTGAGCTTTGGATGCCAAAGGGTATTTTCCTCATGGATTCTCCTTGGTTTTGTTTCAGCTATACCTTCCGAACGTTCCCCTTCAGTTTCAACGTGAAACACAGGACGTGTGGTTTTAGTCCTTCATAATTCTGAGAAACTTGTTTTATTGCAAGTGAAGTGTCTTAATTTGAATGTAAAAAAATTTTAAAAATTAATTGGATACAATTAAGGAAATAATTTAATTATGCATAATTTAATTATGCAAAGTAATGAAAGAACATTTGTCACAGCTGTCAACCAGGATATATTTTTTTCTTTTCTTAAATAGTCATGGCTATGCTTATGGGAGGTAGTAAAATTGAGGGAAAACAGGGTTAGTGGGGGATTAGAGATAGGAAGGAGTGGATGACCTTCATGTGCTGTGAAAGAAAGGATGATACTTACAAACCTGAAGTTTATGGTGGCCAAAACTGAAGAAGAGGAATCGAAAGACTGTCTGTAATAGAATGAGATTTTCTTATCTATACACAGACCTACCAGACATTAAAAAAGAAGCAACTGCAGACTGCCATCCAATTCAAGTTTCAATGAATAGACCATGCCTGAAATGAAGATGAAACACCAATGGCATGGTAGCTACATGATACACTGTGAGGAAAGGCACAGAGTAAATGTCAGGTGCCAAACAAAAGTGCCAGAACTCCAAAATTATACCCTTAGAAAAATGCAGTGGGCAGAAAACAGTGAATATCTAAAAAAGGCAATTCAGACAAAGGGAAACTAAACTTACTCGGAGGCTAAAGTTATTTAATGGTATTAGGAAATTCCAAATTACGGCTTGGCAACAAAACGTCTTTGAAAATCTAGCCTAAGTGACCAGCCTTGGGTCAGAGACTGTAGCAGGACAGAAACTTAAGCCAGGTTTCAGTCACCTGTTTTGTCTTCAGCACATTTTCCACCTGACTTATCCCTTTAAGCTTTTAGCTTAGTAGAAATATTTTTGTAAAGGATTAGTAATACCAAATTTTCATGCAAATATCCAAATTCAGAATTCTGCATTGCTAAAGCACAGAAATTGCTGTAATGCTTCACAGGATTTCTCTTCCTTTTCCTCTTTTTGAAGTGAGGGTGTTTTTATTTTATAGAAAAGAAGAGGTGAATACGGGTCTGAAAGGACTAAGGAGTATTAAGAGGGCTGGTATGACCCCCTCCCATATTTTAAGCTGTCGTGTTGTGCTGCCAAGTGTGGGATCGTGTCAGCTGGTGTCAGTCAAGCTGTGACGCGGCGCGTGAAGCGCCGTGATGGATTGCCAGCCCCTGTCCCTAATGCGTGACCAGCTGGAAGCCAGCAAACTCCAGCAACATTACAGCAAGCTTGAGAGGACAGCCACAGTGATTAGTGTGAAGACTCGAGGCAAATAAATAACTATTTACTAATGAGGGATGGAGCATGACAAACTCTTATCCTGGTTGCCTGGCAGAGGCAGGGAAAATAGATAAACCCCAGGCTGGGTTAGCAAGGAGCATCCAAATCTCAGCTCCAGGGCTGAGGAGAGCACAAGAGGCTGAGGAATTGATGGCTTTCTAGCAGGACCCCCCAGCCAAAACAGGGACAGATGGAGTAAGAGCACAGAGGGTAGAAAAGGCAATGCTTGGCACATTGTTCATTCCGTTAATGGCAAAATTACAAGGTGCCTAACTGAGGAACAAATATCTACTTGTTAAACACAGATTTAATTAGATGTCTCACTCAGAAGGAAAGAGCACATGAGAAATAAAAAAAACCTCCTGGAAACCTACACTTTAGCTAGTCTGAAAGTAATAAGTTATGCTCTGTTTATTTGTTTAATTAACCAGCATTACCGAATCCATTTTTTTTCATTATGGCCTTTTAAAAAATTTGCTTCCTTAAAACACCTCACAGAATGCTGTGACAAGCCTGTAAAGTTCTGGTCTTTCCTTTGCATGGTTCACTCACATAGCAACACAGACGGATGCTTGGAAACCCCTAGTGCTTTCATATTTTAAGAGAGTTTAAGTATTTTTAATGCATGTTGTCTTTTCAGCTTCAGATGTCTTTGTGAGAGTCTGGAGGTTAGAGTGTTAAAGCAAAAGGCAGAAGTCTTAACTAAATAATAAAGGTTTCAGAATGAGAAGACAACTTAGACATTGATATCAGTTTTAAAATGTGGGTCTAACAGTTTTCAGAACCTGTTGTTGAACATGTCTATTCTATAACTATTGCATGGTTTGAAAAGTACCAAACAGGAAAAAAATATGGAGAGATAAGTCTGGCATTATGAGGAAAAACTTCTTTTCCTAGAATATTTCCACACTTTTTAGTGGAGCTGCTGATACCGTGCAGTGATGACTGATGTGTGCTAGAGAAAACAGCTGTGCCCAGATGGACTGTCACCAGATTAACATTTCTCTAAAATAAAGAACCGTATTTACACAGAGTGTTGTAGAACAAGAGGACAGATTGCTTCGATGGGACAGACAGATCTGACCATTCTGCACATTCTCCTGCTGCTCAGACATGATCCAGCTCCTTTGCAGAGTCTCTGGATCTGTCGTGTGCCCTCTGAGAAGGCTTCTGCCTGGCTACACCCAAGAGATGCCAAATAAGTTCAAGTTATTCAATATCTGTCAGTAAGAACTTACTCAGACAAGGCTTCTGAGCTGCTTGTAATCCAAACAGACCAGTAGCTCCGTAAAGGACGTGAAAAGAAAAACATTGCATGAAGAAGTGTCTGGATCTACACAAAGATTGTGGGGGGAAAAAATAGAATAGAAAATAGGTCCTCAGTATGCTTGTTTTCATCAATGTAACCTTCTAAATCTATTACAATCCCTGAAAAATGCATTTACTTCAAGGAGATATACATGAGAAAAATCATGGACTCCTGCATGAGCCCAATAAGATACCCTCAAGCCACAGCAGAAACTTACCATGTTTTGTCAGAAACCTTATATAAAATCCACCAATTCACAATCAAATTAGGCCACAGTTTTTAGAAAGGCTTGCGACAACTTGCATTCCTTGATACTCCCTCAAGACTTACCTCTGCTCCAATGGTACTTTGCTTGGACTGTCATGAGAAAAAAATAAGTGGTCCGTTTTATTTGATCTTACTAGATTTTTTTTTTTTAATTCTCCTGCTTTCAGTTACTACATCATTATTTGCTAGATCAAAGGACCCTCTAGTGTCAGAATAGATTTCCCTCAGTTAAAGCTCGTGGAATATGGACACTTATCATACTCTTCAGTACCAGTAAATTCTAGTGCATCATAGTTTAACTTTCTCAGGATAATTCTTAAGTCATTACCTACCCCATTAAAAAAAAAGCCCTACCTTCCCATTCTAAACAGGACATTAGCAAGAAACTAAGAAAATTCAAGTAGTTAATAAATATCAGTCCTCCACCATCTGCACAGTTCCTTTGCTTATGCTGTATTACAATTTCACCCCTTCTCGGAATTAGCCCTCAGAAAAAGTTCCAATTCACCCTTCTCTGAACCTAAACTAACTCTGACTGGAACAGCTTTCCTGCCTGAATTCATTATACATGGCCCAGTCTCCTAATTGAAATAATGAAGGCTTTTTCCTGTTTTCCACTTTCAGTATTAGCCATGCAATTACCAGACCCTCAGTCACATATCTCTCAGACACTTTTACTGGAAGGGAGTGGGAACCCTGATTCACTCACCACTATTTGCAGTCAAAGCTCTGACTCCCATTAGTGTCAGGGCAAACACTGAGAGGGAGCTTAGGAGACATGTTTTGTGTTGTAGCCATACTCCTCCTGCATGACCTTTGTCAGGCACCTTTCCCTTTCCATGTTTCAATTTTTCTTGCTGAAAATAGTGATAATGACAGGTCACTTTCCAGAGTGACTTGAAATGTACTCATCATTATGTTCTCAAAGAGGGAGAGGCTTCTCTGAATATTACCAATATGACAATTCTAAGCTTCTCTAGATGACTGGCTGCTTTTTGGGCATCTACCAGTTCTTCAGGTCTAATGAGTACTCAGTTCTTCACCTCTTCCACATTCCTCTCTACAATGTAGGAGTTTTGAATACCTTCTTTATCGCTTTAAATATATTAATCCACATTTCTAATAATTTTCTTATTTGCTACAGTATCTACCACTTAATGCAGAAGAAGAGTCACATTTATTTGTTGGTAATTTCCTGGAGTCATTTTTAAATATAGACATCATTTTCCATTTCCCATTACTTTTAGGTCATTTTAGTGAGTGCTTACAAATCATAGCTAAGCTCAGAAATCTCACAAGAGAAAAGAACCTTATTTTTGCAATTGTTAGTGTCCAACTATTGCATGACCTCTCTACACGACAAATTAGTTTTAATAAAAGTCGTCCAAATGTTTTACTTTAAATAGTAACTCCTTGAACCAACAATTTTGCGAAAACAGCAATGCAAAAAGTCTTTCAGCTACTCAGATGTAGCCTCAGACTTTTTGATTCTCTGTTAAGCTTTGAAAATGTGCTGGATTCTTGTGGCCTGTGATAAATCTGCTCCTTACGCATTTGGGAAGTTCTTTTGCATCCCTTCTATGGTTTTAAAATTACACAGTTCTTGAAGTTCTTGAACATTTTTGTCAATCTGTTATTAATTTTATCTTTACCTCAATACAGTTGATGAACTTTTCAGGCTGAATGTCTACAGGTAGAAATAAATGAACATTCCCTGGCCAATTTTTGTAACATAAGTTAACGTTTATCATTTAGAAAGCAATTGAGTCACACTTAAACAGCATCCTTTACTTTACTGTCACTGAAGTTAATTTATAGAAGTATGAGAATCCATTTAAAGTATGTTAGTTAGAACGCAGTCCCTGTCACAGCATAGAATAATTTTCTGAATGCGCTTAAGAGTCAGGAAGCTCTGCGCCTACCACTGAAGGTAATTATGTGATGGTCACTTGAATATCATTTTGTCAACTTGAAATGTGCTTGAAAACGTTGAAGATAATACCATAAAAAACAGAAAATGGGTCCATGGAAGTCATCACAAATCTTTACACTGGGAGTCTGTTTTTAAACCAAGTACCCATAAAACTGCACATAGAAGCAAAAAAAATTGTATCCATGACTCTTTGAGGTTTTCTTATTAAACAAAACAAAACAAAACAAAACAAAACAAAACAAAACAAAACAAAACAAGAAAGAAAGAAAGAAAGAAAGAAAGAAAGAAAGAAAGAAAGAAAGAAAGAAAGAAAGAAAGAAAGAAAAAAAGAAAGGAGATTAAAAACCAAACACACAAAGCCCAGTTTTTGTGGACTTTGTACTATCACTCCTACTACATTTTCCCATGTGAATAATTTGCACCTTTCATTCTAGTGTATTGAAGCCACGACAAGGATTAGGTAACATGTACAAGACATGGGGCCCTGAAAATGATCTGAGAATATTAACAGCATACAGCAGCATACATTATGACCACTATTCTTGCAGTGAACCAAGTGATTTTGGTGAAGATGTATCAGGGTATTTCACGTGGTCGCTAGAATTTATGGAATCCATTCATTCAAGTTAGTCTTCAGAACAATAAGTTCAAGTAATATTTGTTTGCAGCTGAAATATCCTCACTCAGCACCAAAGTAGGATGAAACACAGCAGTCTTCTTCATGCAGAAGGAAGAGAATATCTGTGAAAGTATCCAGCCTGAGAAAGGTGAAAAATACATGGTGTACCATCACATAATATCATATAAAGTCTATGGGATTACACTGAGGTAAAAGTAGCTGTAAATAAAGACACAGCACTATTAGCAGGGAATTATTTTGAAGAACTTATAAGAGACTGCATACTTGTCTTTACTCTCAAGAGCATTTAAGAAAAAAAAAGTTAGTACCATTACAGATGTTCTGCATTCTGTATGCAATTGGAGTTATTTCAAGTAATTAATTTCCAGCTTTTAAACACAATGATATTTCCCTTATTTGCTTTTTCTCACTTAAGTTTTACATCTGTCATAGGTAGGTGGGCTTGCTGATTAAGTTCCCTTCAGTAAATTGTACTTTATTATGTTATAAAGTATAGAAAATATAGAAAAACATTGGAGAAAGCTGAATCTGTTGGAGACATTCTGATTTCAGCATTAAGCCCTATAAATATTGCTCCAGACATTACCCATTCAAAAGCAGTACAGAAACTCTCTTACTTTCCTACTGTCTCGTATTGTCCTGGGAAGGTCCCATGACCTTCATGTACCTTTGTGGGAAATCAGTGTTTAGTGTTCAGCTAACCCCAATAAGGAGGTAGAATAAACAAAAAGTAAGTAAGCTAAGACTATTCTAATGAGAAATTTCTTGACAAAGAGAGTTAGCAAGCTATTGAAATTTGTCCAAGGGATAAAAATCATGTGGAATTTAGGAAAAGGTACATGAATATCCAAGGAAGATATAGAATCTTAATTCAAAGCTGTTGGGTTGACTTTTAGCTTTGACCCTAGCTTTGTACATATTGACATTCAGCAATAAGGCTCGTACTGATTTCAATACTGAGCTCCATTAGCTGTGTGCTTCCTATTATTTCCTCCTTTTTAAGGAAATAATAGTAAACAAACACTCTAGAAATGATACAATCCATTTGGTCATCTAACATGATACACTTCATCACTTTAGAAACTTCAAAATACATTTAAGATTTCAGAATTTTTTTCTCCCAGTGTATTTAAATGTTCTTTCAGTTAGACATAGTCTGAAAATATAATTCCAAACAATCCTATATCCAGAGCTCACCCTTATAGATCCCACAGAGCTGTTGAGGTTTGACAATTCACATCTACTCTTTCCATATGGTATCCCAACTGTATAATATCCACCCACCTAAGAGCAATTTTATTAGTCAACGTATCTGTGTTTTGAATATCAGAATATCATATAAGATTCAGAAACCTTATTGCAGTCAAAAACTGACATTTGCCACTCTATCCACAAGGCATGTCATAGAATATAATTATGTTTATCACATTGTGTTCACATATTATCGTGTGTTTATGACTTGTTCATGATACATCCATGCTATTACTCGTGTCCTTGGTAAGTTTCATATGGTTAAAAATGGTTTGCTTGAGAATATTTTTCAGTTTGGAAGGGGGTGTTGTTGTGGTTATAACCAGCCCTTTCCTGGGTTTGCCAAAACACTGCTGTGCAGAATAGCCAGGCAAGTCATTCTTTGGTGGTCTTATCAGTCCTAATGTTTTCATAGAATATTTACTTTTTTCTGACTCATTATCTGTTCTATTTGAACTGTAGGATCTTAACTCGTAGACTCACTAACATTGCCTAGTACATTAAGGCTTTTAACTACCCTGGCTATAATATACTTTATTAACCATAGTAATGCATACCCAAGCCTGTATGACATTTAAAGCAAAACGAGATAGCCCTGGACTGTGTATATTATGAAAATTGTCCTCTAATGACTGTCCAATAGAAGAGCATAAAGTCCATTAAAAAGGCATAATTCTTTGTTTCTTTTGACACGCCATCAGATTACCATTGGCTTACCCTTAATAAAGCAGATGGGAATCTTTCTATTCAGTTCATTTGACTAAACATGATCACTGGCTTGACCACAGGAACAGACCAAATTCTGTTACTTTCCCACCTGGTTTTCTGGGCTGTCGTATTAAGACAGAAATGCCAGACTTAAAACACTGAGATATACCCATATATACATGGATATATATGTACATACACACACACGCACACACACATACACTCTTAACGTAGACAAAGGTGTTTCTTCCTATCTCTCTCAGTGTTCAAGCCAAAATTGAAGTGGAGAAAAATGCTTTTCAGGGGCAGAACGGTTTATGTTTCCATATTCCTGTTCTTGCTAAGTATCAGAGGAAGACTCTCAGAAGTCTTGAATAACTAGAAGACAGCTTCTACTACGAAGCTGAAAAAAAGATGGGGAGGTATTTTCCTATTTCAGTGTAATCATTTCCACTTTTGATAACTAGAAACCCTTCCTGTGAGCTCCACGCTCCATGATAACCAACTTCCTAACTGAACTATCAAGGTTCTCCATAAATCTACTCGCCAAATAGATAAGAGGGCTCTCCAGCTAACATTTTAGTAGCCTTTCATCCAAGAGGCAGCAGACATATGAAGACATGCGAGACAGCAACTGATGAACTGGATATTTCTTTGTCATCACTTATTTATCCGTGTTTCTATTCTTTATATTGCCCCTTCTAACTACTTGTAGAACAGTGAATTCTAAACTGCTGCAATTGCTCCCTTCTCTCATCTTCAGCCTGTACAGGATTTTGCAAAGGGTTATGTGAGCCACACCAAATATCTGAAGAATTTTACAATATCTCAGATCCTTACATCTAAAAGGCGTCTGGGAAATATTCACCTTTCCATCAACGTGATTCTAAGGACTTTCTAAAACTCAGTCTCCTCTCAAATTGCTTAACTGAAAGATAAAGTACTCAAAATTTCCTGTCAGTTTTAAGGATCTTGTCCACAAAGTCTTTCAAAGGTTCAATTTTCCTAGGGCTGCTGACAGAGCAATATCTCCCTATTACAGGCTCCACATGGTAGGTAATAGAGTACCAAACAGTGAGCAAGCCATCACTTCTTAATCAGTTCTGATTAAAGGGTCGGTGAAGTTGTGATTCCACATGACCCTTTAGGCCAAAAATCACAGCCTTAATCACAGCTGGAAGCCAGCCAAGGTCTCTCATCATGCTCCAAGACACAGGGTTTTAATCACGAAATTGCAGTGATGCTTCATTTTAAAAGAGAGAATAAGAGACAGAGAAAAGAAGTCCTTATAACACTGCTAACTGGCCTTAATCTAATGTGATCTGCAATAGTCTCAGCATGTAACTGTGGCAGGGACACAGCATGAGTCTTAAAAAAGCGTCTTCTTAAAACTAAATTAAATTTGAAAGAGTAGATTAGATTATTCCCGATGTCCTCAAACAAACTTCTTTGTGCTGAAATTTATCTCGAGATTTGCAAGTAGCGTTAGTGGCTTCCTGTATGACAACTGTACCAACCTTTGCATACACCTCAGAAAAGCTACTCAGATTCGAGATCAAATCTTCATAATTGCTAAAAAAACCTCACCTGCTTGCAAAAGATGAGTATATTCTATCAGATTGGAAAAAATGCCCTTTTGATGGTTCTGATGTCTTCTGTTACTTAATCACCTACACCTTTTTTTTTCTTTTCTCTTTTAAACAACAACCTCTCATTCTATAAAATGCCCCCCCAAAATTGCATGTTGACTACAAATACTTTTAAAAAGGCTGCATCTATTATACTGGACACAGAATTGAAATAACAGAAAGTTCAAGACCTGAGAATTATGCAATTACACTAATGCAGTTTAATGGAGAGCACTTTGGAGGGAGCAGTCAGGAATTTTGGATTCTGTTCTTGTCTCACAAAGCCATTTTTGTCCCCATGGCTCTGAATTCCCTCTCACCTTATATTTCCTGAGCCTATTTCAGGTGTAGTTTCTCCTGGGAAAGTTTTTGTGTTTATAAAAAGTTCAAAGAATATTTCACCGGGTCAATCCCTGATAAAATCTTCTAATCAGTGGTGTAAAAAACCAAGCAGATTGCTAATAAATTATTAGCCTGCTTGTGAGTTTATGAACCTTATAAATATATACTATGGTTTTTATTCTGTAATTAATGTAATGTTTTAATTACAATGATAGGGGTGGGTAAGTATTTTTTTTAATACTTTCTGCAGTAAATATCATGCAAACAGCAAAGGTTTATATGTCAAGAGGAAGGTTAGAAATGGTGAATTTATTGTGCTGATTACTGCCTTCCAGGTAATGTATTTTCCGTATATTAATTTTTTCAACATAAAGTTTCCTCTTTTAAACATAGACACATTAACCATTATTTAATCTAAAATGTCGTTAATGATACCTGGGAATGCTTAATCAGCACAGTATATTATCTTGCAAACAAATTTATTTTGAGCACTTTTATGTCATGGTTCATTATCTTTTATGTGATATTAAATATATGGAGAGATATGAATACATATTTATATGATTTTCCTTTGTGATCATTTAGATAACTCCTCCTGCTGTTGTCTTCTGCTTTTCGTTATTAGATGTAGCAAAATAACCAAATAGTTCTGTATTCCAGTAATGCTCTTAAAATTTAGTTGAAAGATCTGAATTTCTGTTTAGTTTTGGACATATAATTGAATTTAGTGACTCTGCAAAGCCTTTATAATGCACTTACAGTGACCAATAAAGCTTTTATTCTTAGTACCATGTTATTACTCATAGCAAAATACTTAACATTTATTTGTATAGATAGAAAAAGGAGACAAAAGCCCCTGGCTGATTTTCAGAACTGCTGAGGAGGAAGGACTGCCACTGAAACCAGCCTAAGTTGAAGTCATTGTGAAACAAACAGATCATAAAAAAAAGAAAAAAAAGAAAAAGTCAGGAGAGGAGCTTTTCTTGCATAGTAGAGTTGGGTGCTGGTGGCCCTGAAAGACAAGCAAAATAAGATTCAGGGAATCATGGAGATACTAATGGCAAAACTTGGGCCCAAGTGGATTAAATTTTAAAATCACCGTGGACTATGATGAGGATAGGATCCCTCCTCCTCAGGATTTTGGTTGAGGAAAATAAAACAACCTTCAGACACAAATGTTCAGCTTTCTAGAATATAACTGGTGAAGCATATTGAGATGTTTTTTGTTGGGGCTAATAAGATTAGACCTAGAACCAAACAAAGACGACAGGAAGATGCCGCTGTGCCTTCAGTGACACTTGGTCTGAGGTCTCCACCACTGCATGATAATCTCTCTAAAAGATCTGGCTTTACTTGTCCTGTCCACTTTAGTCATTTATACACTGTTTAAAGCTCAGAGAAAATGATGTAAAATGTTCTTATATTCATTTCCTAGAGCCTTCTCCTCTCTCATCTCTGTCTTATCTTCTCCCATATAATTTACTGAGAGATGGACCTTCCAACAGCTTAAAAGAGGGAACATATAGTGAATGATTTATTACAACATTTTGCATTACTCCTGCTTTGGGTCCAGACTGCTGCTAGGTGATGTGAAAATGCAGAATACACAGGTGATCTTTAACCCACATAGTTTACAGTGTAAATATAAGATGGAGATGAAGAAGCAGCAAGTAAACAGTAAAAGAGATCAAGGTGTTGTAGTAGAAAATAGTTTCAGGCCACCTACAACCCTGATAATATTTTTGAAACCGTTACAAGAGGAGGGCTATGATGATTTGTCTGGAGACAAAGAGCAGGGTAGCTCTTCCCATCTCAGTGGGTGAAGCTAGGTGGCAGAAAGCCATTGTATTTTCCAGGAAGTTAACAGCACACAACTGAGACCAATTTTGTGAACTAATCAAAAGAACTGTCATCTCAGTAATGCTCCAAGTATGATATGTTAGGCACTGATTGCAGGAAAACTTGACACTATTCTAGATGAATTCACTTTTCCTCACATTTTAAGCACAGATTTCTTTCAGTAGTAGATAAGGGAAGGACAGATCTTGGCTTAGCAACACTCTTCACTCTGTGGAGATCCCACTGTGGGTTCTAGTTAGCTCTTAATGTTATTTTCTGCAATAACAAGGTACATTAGTAGAGTCATTAATCTCTTTCTAAAAGAGGAATATTTTTAGAAGTAAATGTTGCTCCTTCATCGAATTCAACTGGTGGGTTCATAAGACTCATCTTGGATGTCCTTTTCAATCAATTTACAGATAGATTTTTCCAGACAACATCCATGCTACCTCTACCTGCAGGCTCACAGAAGACAGAGTTTGGGTTTTTTTCTCCCTGATGGAGTGACAATTGCTACCCCCAAACCAACTACCTTTCAATTAGCAAGTAAAATTAATTTTCACACTTCATATGCTGACATGAGAATGACAGAAATGCTTAACATTTGTTAAATGTGTCACTAGAAAAGAAAAAAGACAAATGTGACACCACATTTTCAAAAGAGTTCAGTGTCTCAAAACTCAGTATTTGGAAAATTGTGGAGTTCATATAGAAAGCATTTGCTGGTTTGTTTTTGAAAGAAATCTCGTCAAAGATGAATGAGAAAACTCCTGCTCGACATCTGATTCTTCATGTTTGCTGTCTTACAGTGAGAGGGGGAAAAAAGCCTAAATTATATTTTATGCCCAGGGCACAACAAGGATTGAAAAAACCGCAGCATTTTGTAGTTTCATAGGGACTGGAATCTTCCTAAGACTTTCTAATAGAACACAAAGCCAAGTTTTTGGTGGCCTTTTATATGAATTTACCCATGTGGATTCCTTGGCACCAGTAAATAAAGCTGAGGTCACGTCTCAGTGTCTTGCACAGTACTAATAAATATTATCCTTTATTCTCCTCCCTTATTTCCTTAAAATAAGAAGGAACTTAGTATCTTTGAGGGCAAATGTATCAATACAAATTGGTTAACAGCTTTTAAAACATTTTGTGGTAGTAAACCGAAACCAGAAAGATGAAAGACTGAAAGTGACACTACCTAAATGACATATTTTTAGCAGGCAAAGGTCAAATTTATCCCTTGCTTCCTATGCAGCATTAGCAACTTCAAAGCATAAACATAAATATTATGGTTTGTTGAAAAGAACATTTATAACTGGGGAAAAAAACCCCAGCCATTCTTCTCATAATTTTTTGAAATTTATCTGGAGCCACAAAAAGCCGCTGAATACTCGGCATAAACTTGTCAGAAACTGCTGAAAATCTTTGAATGAATAGAGGGAAATCAGCACAGCGACAGAGAGGCAGCAGAGTGCCGAGGTGTCGGGGCTCCGAGGCAGCACAGGAGGGTCACCTCCGTGGCTCTCACGGGAACGCAGCGCGGTCCCACCAGCCCCGGGGTGCCCGAGGGCAATCGCAGGGATTTATCAGCCTGAAGGCGGCCCCACGCCCCGCAGCAACACAAGGCTGGCTCTCAGCGCACTCAGCCTTCGCCTGCACGGCCTCCGGCTTGTAAGGCCACAGGGAAAAGGGTAAGAGAAATTTCACTGGGAAATCCTCACCGGTGAAAAGTAAAATAAAACAAAATAAAATTTTAAAAAATTTTAACAATTAAAAGTAAATTAAAAACTAGAACTAATAAAATTTTTAAAAATTTAAAAGTTAAAATTAAAGATTAAAAAAGAAGAAATAAACATAACATTAAGAATTAAATAAAAAATAAAACAAAATAAACAAAAATAAGTTAAAATAAAAATAAATTTTAAAATAAATTTATAAGTAAATGAAAAATGTCTAAAAAATGTAAATATAAAATAAAAAATAAAAAATGAAAATAAATTAATTAATTAATTAAATGAAATTAAGATATTAAAAAAGGAAAACAAAATAAAGAAAAATAAAGAAATTAAATAAAATTTTAAAAGTTAAAAATAAAAAGAAAAATATAAATACATATAAATAAATAGAAAAAATTAAAAAGTAAAAAAATAAAATAATAAACCAAATAAATACAAAACCAAAAAAATCTAAAAAGCAAAATAAAATTAAAAATAAATAGAATTAAAATAAATAAAAAATTATAAAGAATAAAACAAACAACATAAATTTAAAACCTTAAACAGTAAAAATGCAGATAATAAATAACAAATTAATAGTAAAATAAAAAATAGAACAAATAAAAGTAAAAAAAACCACAAAATATAATAAATTAAATTTTTAAAATTTAATAAATAAATAAATAAATAAAATGAAGAAGTCCCATTCCAGAAGCAAAGCATTAATTCTTCAATTCCTAGCACAGTTCTGACATGTATTCCCATTTACAGTGGCATGAGTGAACCAATTAAAAAAAGTGTACCCTTCCATATTTCAGAACTATTCCTAAAAGTCTTTTTTCTGACATTAAAGGTAAAAGGAATCAGGCTTCCAATCATCTCTGACACCTTTGGCTCCCAGTGTTTGTACAAGAAACTACAACATTTTTAGAGTCAGTGCAACATTCTAAAAATTCTTCTTAATTTCTCTGTGAGGTGAAAATTCAGCCCTGCTATTGCTGAGGGCTTCATCCAAGTAAAAAATCATGTCACACTTACATTGTGTAACAGAAAATGAATATTCTGGTTTTACTCTAATGTTAATTGCTGCCTTTTCCCTAACTAGATGGCAAGTGACCTTTACACATCGTTACTGCTAAGTGGAAAGAGAGAATAATAATGTTATTTTAATTGATTTGTGAATTATTGAACAGGGTTGTGAATTCTGAACCCTCTCTGACTGGGAGAATCGATTGCATGCTCTGTTTACAATTTAGTATTTTGGGTTTTTTTGTCTCATTCTCCTGCTTTGTACACATTCAGAAGATACCTAAAAACAAGAACATAACATTACCATTTTAGAACAATTTACGTTGTGAATGTGTGAACATGCTCTTAAGTACAAAACCCCAAATTTTATGGTTGGGAACCATGGGAAAAGCACCTAATAACAGACTATTGTATGTCGCTGAAAAATGAAAAAGGTCATGAAACTATAGGCATGAAAAACACCTCAAGTGCTCATTCTATCCCTTCTGGTAAAGCACAGTGACATTACGCTTACCCAAATAATTTCAGACACGTTTCTCTACACGATTCTTAAGGTCTTTTAACAGTAAACAACACTCCATGTCTTCTCTACGTAAGCTCTTCTAGTGCTTCACAATCCTTACTGCCACACACTTTTCCGGACTGAAATTTCAGCCTCCTTTCCTGCAACTTAATTCCTATACTTTTTAAAGAACAGCAGAGTCCTTGAAAGCTGTCCACAGAGAAAGTAAGTTTTTATCAATCACCTCTGCATCCACCTCGTAATACTTTCATCAGAAAACCTTTCCTTATCTTGCTTTTGAGAAAGCGATGTGAGAAAATATCAGAAGGTTTCCTATGGTCAAAATAAATTACAACATGTATTTTTTTCAGGTAGGGAACTTTTACCTAGGGAAGTTTTACCTACTGAGTAACTGAGGACAATAGAGCTGGGCTTTGCTACTCCTCTTTCCTGTTTCCTGTATGATTAGCCCTGTGCATTCTCTGTGGTTACTCTCAGTCAAATTATCTTCTCCCCTGATATCCTCAAGGGGTTATTACCACTTGATTAGAATGAAACCTACAGAGCCTTCCTCTAAGAGTTTGTCTGCCTTCTGTAATGAAATTACCTGAGTGTCGATGTGCTCTGTTCCCTGCAGAGGCCTAGGTGTCAAAAACCCTTGCTAGCAGCAAGTTCTGAGCTGTGCTTTACTTTTCAGCTGCTCCTAAAAGTACCTCTAACCTGATCTTCTTGGTTTGATGGTTCAGGCTAAATGCCCTCCATAATAGTGCTGAGAGGGTTTCTGTGGTTCCTTAGCACCCAGTTTTTCACCAGGGCCACCTTGCTCTAGGCAGATGACCATGAAGTGTCTTCACATCGTTGCTTTACACTCACAGGTGCACACTTTCCCTCATTCTTCTCGTTCCCTGAATAAGCTCTGCTCACATATGTGAACTATGCCGGTGACTTCAATCATTCCAATAAGTCTCAGTTTAATTGACTTAAATTAATTCGAATAATACTTTTGGTTATGTATAAAGAATTGCAGGTCCTTGATTAATGTATAGGCCGTTTTGACATCCAATAGACAGCTCATGAGTCCCTTCATCCCTTCCTGATAAATAGAAAGTGATCCTATTCCCATATTTTTGCTTATATAATTACAGACAAGCTATTTCCTCCTTTCATTTTCTCTGTATTTCTGCCATTTTTATCCATTTAAATACAACCTAACTTCACTTAGGGCTATGGTAAAGTTTCTTCATAAGAAAGTATGTTGCTCACCTCAAAATCTGATAGGAACTGAAAGTTTCCTGTGGCAAAGCTGCAGAAACAGGCTCTTACTTGTCTCGTGTACTCCATGCAGTGTGCTTACCCTGTTGCCCCTTCATGCTCACCATCTTATTGCAGTCTAAGTGAAAGTTTAGGTAATTAAATGCTTTTGAATAAGTATGTCAGTGTGTGCTGCCATTTCCTTAGATATTTCCAACAAAATTTTAGCATTCAATGGAAGTGGCACATCTGTTTTTGAAAACAACTAAATTATTAGACACAGAGTAATTCAGTTAGCCCTACAGATGACTTGAGGATTCTGACATATAATCAATAAACCTGGAATGTGAGAAATGGAAATTGGATTTGGAAGATTAACAAAGCCTGCCATTGAAAGATTGATTTTTGCATAAGAGTTTGCCTTAATCAGAATTCCCAAGGGGCCCAAGCAATAGCTAGCTAATATTGGTCAGAAAGAAATAATAAGGAAAAAAATAAGTATTGGGGAATGGAGTTCTCAGCTTCCCTTCCAAGGGCACCAAAAATTGTCTTATTTCACAAGTTTCAGAAAAAAAGAATCTGTTTCCTTCTAACTATGTTGCAGGATCCTGTCACTTTTTCAAGTTTCTTTTAGCCAGAGTTCAAAATAAGAGTAGAAAATTCAGATTTGAAGGGGCAAAAACCAGTTCTACTCTACTAAAGGCTTAGTATTCTAAAGTAAAACAACACTCAAGATTTCTGTGGGAGGGAGCATGGGAAATCAGCACTTTCCCAGCATATCTTTATATTTTGCAATATTACTGCCTTTTTACAGGGATTCTTTCCAGTATTAGAACAGGACCAGCCTGTAGATGATTTTGATTGGGGCCTCTTGCTCAAATTTGATGATCATCCACATTGCAGACCTTTTAGAATTATTTGTGGTGTTAATTCAGAAAACGTAACGAGTCTCTAATGAAACATTTCTAACTGCAGTACATTTCTGTTACCATGCTTTCCTCTGTGTCAAAGCGTAAGCTGTTTCAGTAATAAATGAGAACTGCAGGCAGGATCTGGAAATGTCCTGGCTGCTGGAACGTGGCTGCCCGTGCTCCTGAAGGGTGAGCATGCGCTTGTGCGTTTTGGTTGCTGTAATTAGCATGTGCTGCGTGCAATTTCTCACAGCAGTCTGGCAGCTCTGGGTTTTTGGGGTCCTTAACAGGCAATTTATAAGGAGATTCAGTTTTGGGGCTAATATTTTCTGGACGTTGAGGTCTTCAGTGTCCAACTGAAACAGTTTAATTAGCAGTAGAGATGCAGCTGAAAGAGGACCAAATTATTCAAGGATTTAGAGCAGAATCATTTCAATATTTAATTTACAGCATGGAGAAATTGCTCTAGTCAATGAACAGGTTCTCGGGTTGTTTTTTTTGTTTTGAAAAAGAATATTTTTTTTCCGAATTTTGTCATTCATGATAAATATTTAAGGAAGGAATACTCCCATCAGTCAAATCTCCATAAAAAAGGTATGGGTTATTTTGTTCTTTTTGTGCTAGACTGATGAATATGAAGAATCTTTTAGCAAATTTAGAATCATCTTCAAGAAAGGCTTTGGGAAACAATAGAAAAGACTATGGTGCAAGTGCAATATTTTAAGCAGATAAACGGTTTTAAAATAATCTTCCCTTTATTTTTTCTTAATCTAAGACAAATAGAACCGGAGTTTTATCCACCAACTCTATAAATAAGATTGCTGTGAATTTCTTCTAAAAGCAATTAAATTGCCTTTATTTAGCTGCCTTCTGTGTCAACAAATGCTGAATTATGCATGGAGGCTATGATATTGTGATACTCACTTTTACTGACCTTATAAAAGCCAGAGAGAAATCAATATGGATTCCAGTACGAAAAATGCTGGAAAGCTTGGTGATCTGAGTGAGCAGCCAAAGTCATGTCAAAAAAAGCCAGTGTCAGATTTCATTTTTAAGATTAAGTGAGCTGATGCTTCAAAAACTTGGTTGTTTCTTGGTAGGGTTTTTTGTTGGTTTTGGGGGTTTTGGGGGGAGTTTGCTTTGGTTTGGTTTTTATTAAAGATTGATCTGCATTAAAATCGTAATGAAGATATCTTTGAGAAAGCATTTTTACTTTTGGTCTCTCTTATCACTGCAGCCTCACTAACTTTGCTGTTGACCTTAACAGAGTTCCATGTTTGCCTTTGTTTCTTTCCAGCACTGTGGAAAAGGAACAGAAACTCCAGATACTCCAGGAAGTATTTCCCTGCGAGGGACAAAGCACCTTTTGGGAGTCAAACTTTACCTGTGTCACAACAGTCAAGTGAAAATGCATTCAGAAGAGTTTTGTTCCATAAGTTTCTTTTCTTTCCTTTCAAATCCATTTTTTCCTTTGTCCTCCAGACACGCTGCACCAATGAGTTCCCCAATTGAATCAGTCTCTGTGATGAAAAGTTAATCTTTGTTTGCTTAATCTGGTTACCTTTTGATTGCAGCAGTTCCTAGTTATTGTGTTGTAAGATAGTGAATACACATTCTGTGTACATTTTTCCTGTTGTAGTTCATGCATTCCTACCATATACTCTAAAATTCTTTTCAATTTTCTACTCAGAATTTGGTCTATGTAAGCCATTCCATTTTTTTGATCTGCCTTTTTGCCCTTCTCTGTGCTTTTACTCACGCTGTTAAATCCTTTGGGATGAGATGGCCAGAAGTGTGTTCAGTATTCAAGGCATAACACAGCCTTAGACAATGGCACAGTGATGTTCTGTGCTTTGTTATCTAATCCTTCAATAATAACTTACAATATTTAATCTGGCAACTCATTAGGTTTCGAGATCTGAACTGAGGTTTACAATGAATTAAACACAACAAATCCAATATATGTAAAAAAAGCTTTGTCCATATTATATTGCAATAATTCTCATAGATCAGAGCTAAAATTTCACAACCACCTGCTCAGAATAGCTAATGTATCTCAATGGAGCTCACTATCCATCTCCATGGAATAATTTTCAAAGCTCCAGCACTGAAATAAAAGAGATACCTCACTTGATCCAGAGAAGAGAGAGGTGAATTAGAGACAGAGCTGGAAAGAAGGGAAAAAGTATAATATCATAGATGAAGTCAGTTGTAAATTAGAGGGTAAAATGTCTGATTTATTAAAGAGAGTGAAACATAGATGTTGTTATGGTAAATTGTTAATTAAAATGCAAAAGATCTGACTTAATGAAATGAGGAGTAGTTTGAGATGATCAAAATGCTTGGCCATTTGAAACCTTCCTGATTTATTTAACAAAATTTCTAGCTTCCAGAGCACAGCTGAACTCAAATTGCTGTCCTTAGACTTTCTTCCCTTCAAATGGTTCTCTTGCCAGGAGGCTTAGAAATAGATGTTTCTATCACATTTTTTTATAAACTTTCGTGGACCCCGCAGGGTGGCAACTGCAGCCAGAGAGCAGTGACAGTATGTGAGACATTCCCCTGAAACCTGTGGTACAGACAATGGTGAGGCAGGCCATCTCCCTGCAGCCCGCAGAGGTCCACCAGTAAATTCTGTGAAATTTAGTAGCATTTATAAAAGGCCGCAAATATTAAGCATAATTTAATTAAAAAGTAGCCCCTTTTTCTTATTTACTTTTTCTCTCATTTCCTGGCATGTTTTTAGGAAAAAAAAAAGAAGAGGAGTAGTTCAGCATTTAGGAAGTTTACATCTATCCAACTTTGATTTATGAATCAATCAATATCACAGACTTTTCTTCCTTTTTTTCCCACCAGAAACCAATAATCATGCAATGAGTCAGAGACCTCATTCCTTCACTCACTTTTTATTACTGAAACTGCTTTGACTTTGGCAAATCACAGCTGTTGTAAGAGTGTGATTGGTAGTTATTATGCAAACAAAAGCTTTGTCAGAACAGTTCTGATAATTCTTCCAAGTAATGGTGATATATAGTGAGATAAAAATAAATATTTCATAGGTGGCTCAGTTGACTACTAGAAGAATGATGCAAAAGTACCAATTAATTGCATACAAATAGTTTACTTCAGAAAACTTCTTGCAGAAGTCTTCAAAACTTGGTACTGGGTTGTTAACGAGGATTATTAAATGAAGCAAATCTTCATGCACTTTAATTGACATCAAAAGCTTTGTAAAAGCAAATAAAATTGATTATTTTCTTGGGAAGCTTGGAATAATCTGTTCGGTATTTTCTGCCAAAATACATTTTTTTCTAGCCAAATTGAAACCCAACTGAAAAAAAAAAAAAATACTTTGCTGTGGACTTTGTAATTTGGAAAGAAGATATCAAAGCAGTGATTTATCTCATGAAGAACCTGGTCTTCACTCAACTATTAAAGAAAATGAAACTAATGAAGGCGGTCTGCCATAGAGCTGCCAGGGTCTGAGTGTAACATTTTGAAAAGACAGATGAAGTAAGCTAAGAAGCACTTGGGTATCTTGTATTTCCCACTGTAATTATTGCTCTAATAAGGGTTTGTCTCATGGGCAATCACTGACTGCTCAGATCTTCTAATGAATATTTAGAATATATGGTAAAAGAGATGTTTCTGTTATCACCCGATCTCTTTGAAGGTATAGGCAAGATAATTTGTCTGTCAAAACAGAAAATAATGGAGAAGATTGTTTTCTCCTTGCACATCATGAAAGCATTGATCCTAAAAAATGATTTAATGAACAAGAATAACACTTACCTTGACATTTGCTAGCATATTAAAGATTGCATGAATAAATAGTGGGAAATAAACATACCTTTAAGCACTACAATTGAACTGAAGCATGACATTTTAATTTTCTTAAGCTTTGGATCTTCTAGTCATTTGCATCAATGACACATCAGAGCCTCTAGGACTCTGTTCTAGGGTTTGACTTTTCATTGTTGTTTTGTTTCTATGAACTACACTTTATGGTGTTTTTTAGAAGTCAGTCATTTGCAAAATTGATCCCACCAAGATTTTTCCTGCTCGTGCCGAACAGCAGCATGCTATAGCACTGCTGCAAAGTGCACCAATTCCTGCAGGGAGCAGGCTGGGAAAGCCAGTTGATGGAGTCAGAAAGCCTCGAGATTGGGTGAATTCAAAATTTACGCAGCTTAATTTGTTTATATAGTACGTTGTATTCCTACATCTTTTTTCAAGCATAGATCCAGATTGGAGCCAGCCCTGCAGAGTCTGGGAAAGGAGAAACACTCTTTTCCTTACTTGCAGGAAATGACTGGTTCTCCAGCCATCATGACCCTTTGGGCTGCTGAACTGGGTCCTGCGCTTTCCCTCACCATTTATTTCTGTCTTATTTCAGATCCGTTGTCCCTCTATGGTAGAAAACACAGTTATACCTTAGAATGCTTGCACTTTATGGTTTCTTTGGGCTGATGAAAGAGTGAGGCAATAGACAGGTTCCACATATTTATCTTCTTAACATAGCACAGAGCCATCAGCCTTTGGCTATCAGTAAGAGCAATTAACAGTCTGGCTAGTCATTTAGCAGGCATGTACTGCATCAGAAGTTATACACTGCTTCAGGCAATTGAGGAAGACATAGACCACAAGAGTCCATCTCCAAATCTCTGATCAAATGCCTTCATTGCAAATCTTGGAGAAATTACATAGATCCTAACATATGGCATCATCTTCGATGCCTAATACAAAGATATAATGGGACCTTATTTTTTTAACTACTGAGAGAGCTGATCAGAATATTTGTAGTCTGTGGTATTTATGGAAAATATGTCCCAATTTTCACTACAGATTTGATAGCTCAAAATTAGTTTGTTACTTTGGAGGGCTTTTTTTCTGAACAGCTTCTATAAATGCATTTCAGGTTCAGCATCATTCCTCCTCCTCCTCCAAGACAGACAGGTCTCAAATTGTTTTTATGAGGTTTTCCCCATTCACTTGGACCCTGTACAACTTCTCTCCTTTTTCAGCTCCTAATTCTAGAAACGTGAGGTACTCCCCAGGGATTTACAGAGTGTACATTAACGATGCTCAGCAGGCATGATGAGGTTTCATGCAACATGCTCTGAGAAACTGGGTTGAATGTAGGGACACTTGAACACCAATTTTTTTTCAGCTACAAGTTTTCTTTTGAATGACACCTGTGTTCCATGCTGTCCCAGTTATAAAATGCTTCAAGACAAACATCACTTTAAACATTTTTGTATTAAAATACAGGACACTACAGTGCTTTAGAGATTGTTACCTTTCTTCAGTGCAAATAATGTCATTCTTTCATTCTTTGTTTTCAACTTTGTTTTCAAGGCTATATCCGAAGTGCTTGGCTTGTTTTCTCTGTTCTTAAGTCTCCCTTTTTGCTTCTCAGGAGATCAGAAGCACTCAACTAAATTTCCTTTAGTGATGGAAACTAGGCAGAATTTGTTCCTTTGCAGAAAAAAAAAAAAAAAAAAAGACAGAAAAGCAACTAACTCTTTCCATTGTTCAAAACACAGAAGCTTTATTCCTCAAGGCATATATTAAATCTATTCAGTTTAACTTTTCGCTCAATGGGTTAAAGATGTCAAAAAATTTCCTCCCTTCCTAATAGTTTTCTTATGGCCACGGAAGAAAATCTTGGTAATATTGTCCAAAATATATTTTCAGAAGCTTAGGTCCTTGCTTATGAATGCCACTAAAGACCAGATTCAAAATTAAAAATCTAATCATCTCTACTTGCATCTGCCATAGTATCCTCCAGCCCATTTTTGTACTAATCTATTATCAAATTCTGGAGGCAGTGTTAAAGCAAATTGATCAACAAGTCCTATAAAAATGCATTGAAATTCAGATCCTCTTCTGGTGAGTATTACCAGACGTGAAACAACACTTGATAGAACTCATTTCAGCACCTCAAGGTATTTTCAATAGCAACAGTCACATTCATTTGCAGTCTCAGAATTAGGAAAAGCGTCAAACTACACGTCTTTCATTAAAATTTGAAAAGGAATGATCTTTTGGCCCCTGAGAGTAAAGCCAAGTTGCTGGAGATTGCTAAATAATCCTTCACTGGGAGGGCTAAATTCCCTCTCTTCCGCTCCATCCTCTTTCCTATATTCTCTTACTTCGTCCCCCAAAAATTACTTTTTTTTCCCTCATAGGCAATCTGCTATGGACAGCACTTTGAAAAATGAACTTTCACACATGCAAATGTGTGTCAGTATCCTTAGTGCAACACCAGTCAGGGATTTGCTGTATAAGCCACAGCGGAGTGCCTAGCATTCTGCTAAAATTTCTTGTCTGTTCTCATCAGAACTATTTAGGAGTTGCAAATTATATCTTTACGTATGCGTGTATATATATATATATGTGTGTGTATATATATATATATATATTCTTTACAGCTGGAGAAAGAGACTGTTCTCACCCTTTTTGCCTAAAATACATCAGGGTTTTTTTCTTCACTCTCCTGTCAAAAACAACATTTTGCAGGGACTCAGGCTGAAATGTGAACTTCTTTTGTTGCTAGCAATCTTCTAGTTGCTATTGTAATTTTCTCAAGTTAAGGACGACGATAAGGGCATAAGTAATTAGGCACGCACTAATAACACATGTACAAATCAAGATGCCCTACAAAGCAGCCTCTCTCTCCATCACTGTTTTTATCTTTGTTTAGTTTAATTTGGTTAATGTTTTACTTTGTTGATTTTATATCATCTCCAGGAGCACATAACTCCTTTGAGATCCTCATGTGATCCAAACTGTAGCAATTAGTATCTATCAGGTACCCATGGAGTGACTGGGATTGATACAGAACTGGATTAGGGCTGCTAGCAAGCTGGCAGCGAAACCTGGAACTTCACCAACTTTATGAAGAAATCAGAACAAAATCATGAGCAGCCAGGATAGTTCCAAATCTATTGACACTCTCAGTAATTATCACTACTATCCTTCACAGTGTTGTCCCAGTGTTGTGCTGAGTACACTTGCTGGTAATTTATGCTGTTATGTTCTTTGCCATGCTTTCCTTCGGTATGTCATTTGAATCACCCAAGGCAGGATTCCTCTCCTCCGTGCTCTGCTCGCACGTAAAGTGCCCAGCACAGTAGGGTCCCAACAGCCTGGGATATGCAAATACTGCCATAGTACTTGAAGACAAGAAATTACAACAGAGAACAGTCAAGAGAAAAGCCTGGAGCTATCAGGCAGGCTCCTGCTGGGAAACACCATCTCAACACACTGGAAAGGAGGGAGTCAAGCTACAAACAGCATGGTTTGGAGCTAGCAAAGAAAAAGTACACAAGCCTGTGTATCACTGAAAGGAAGAAAGAAGAGTAAGAAGAGAGAAGAGGAGGAAAATATGACCAAAACAAGCAATATCTCTGTAATACAAGTCCACCTCAAATGTGACAGCACTGGTTGAATACATCAAACTTAAATATTGACGATTCCCAAAACACTTCCTGAATAGATACACACATTCATTAATCAGAGCTTTATAATTCTTCATTGCAACAGATTTAGCTTATCATTCCTGCCTTCAACCAGATTTGCTTGTGCCTCACAGCCGTCTCAAATGTGTCAGGCTATTTGCATAGCTAGTGCTCAAAATTAATTTTCAAAATGGTAAAATAGTTAAAAAATAAACAATAGAATATGTTTATCACAAAAGGTATCACGTTCTGAAAAGCAATCTCAGCTCTTACATCGGATTTCAGACCTGCTTCCATGAAAAATGCCAGACTGTGAGGTTAATACAAAGATGTTGCTTTATTGCCTTTGAAACTCCCCACTAGCGAACAATCGCTGTCTTAACATTACTTTTAAAGAAGGGTCAACACCCATCCCTGTCCCAAGTCTTTGATGACTGTAACATTTAATTAGATTTCTAAAGCTTGTGTACCTAAGCAAAACAATTTACCACACACATAGATCAGAAGATAAAATCCCACCCTCACAGTCTCCAATTTAATTCTTTAGAGGGCATTTCCAGAGGTTGGCAGCTCTGAGCATTGATTAACTGAATGATGACTGCTTCATAAAGGATTCTTTCTTTTAAAGAGTATTGTGAGGTCATTTGTAGACAGACTTGTGTTTCAAATAAGAATATCTTTATTCTTTGACTCAGTTAATAAATCAAGTCCCTGTCAGTAATGCCAATGTGCTCTATCCACCCTTGTGGTGCCTACAGAGGATTTCAAGTGTTCACTACAGGTCCTATTCTTTTATTTGTGCTTAAACAGCTTGTAAGGGAAGCAGACCTCAAAAGAAAACCAGTCCTAGAGACAAAAATTCTGCTTATTTGCTACTACTGGATATCTGGGAAGCAGTCACCAGCTGTTAATTAACATGGGAGTCCTCTTCCCTTTCCAGGGACACAGCGAAGCAAATCTGGATTCCATCCAGCCCACACCCTGTCCAGAGGTGCTTCCTCTCACCTTAAGACTGCACCATCCTGTTGTGTACCAATGTGTAAAGGACTAGTAGTCCCACAGTACTCATGTAATTTTCTTACAAGAAAAACAAACAAACAAAAAAAATCAAGAAAAAAAAATCACTAAAATCCCCAATCTTCTGTGACAAATTCCAAGTCTAACTGAAAGAGTCCAAGATAAGAAGCAGTAAGCTCCTACTGTAGCACGGAGGAATCAACATGGTCAGAAATAGAAACTTCCTGAATTACAGTAGCAAAGCACTGGAATCAATTCCCAGGGAAAGGTGTAGGCAGGCATGTCACTGGATGCCTTTATGAAGACAGACACAAGTGGAGTTGATTCTGCATGGGAACAAGGGAATGGATGTCCCTGTAGTCCTGTTCTCTGTGATTTGGTGGGAAAGGACTAGAAGACAATACTAATCAAAACGATCAGCAATCTCCTGTGAGAGAAAAATGTTTTAGCAGACCTTCACCTGGAATTAAAATGTAACACAAGTGCCTGGTCCCTTTGATAGCCTTAGTCATGATTCAGTATTAAGGCAATATGATGGAATGTGCTTGGTTAAAAAAATATAACTATTTCCTACACACCGTGTTTATGAGCATTTTCAGAAACTGCTGGTTTTCTTTCCCCACAGGGAAAGCATGCTGTGATTTATGAACTGTAATAGTGAGCTTAATTGGGAAGGAGATATCATTGTTGACAGCTTTGTCCTCACCTAGTAACTAATAGAATAAATCTGCAGGGAGCATTTACTCACTCCCCATCAGGGTTTCGGACAGTGGCTTTTGGAGGCCATTTCTAACATCTTTGCAATACAGTTTGCACGCTGAGGCCATTGCCACTGCATCCACGAACAGCTGTCCCCAGAGCCCCAGCCTCACCAGCAGGGCTGCTCGAGATGGGAGCTGGATAACACAGGGTAGAGGTACTGGGCCCCAGTGCAGATATCCATCTACATCGTGCAACGGTGTGTCACACAGACATCTCCAACTCCATGAACCTTGAGTCCACTACAAAGTCCAGATCAATCAGCAGATTGATCAGATGGGTCTAGGGCAATTTGGCCCAGGGATGAATAGCTTAAGGCAAACACTACATGAGCAGGACATGCCAGAAACTGAATATGAACAGAACCAGAGACAATTAGCTTGGCTGTCTGTCAACCATATGCCTTTACTGATTCTAGCTGGGGAGGGGTGTTGTTAAATGGGTCCAGCTGGTTTGGCATTTGTTGTTTATTTAGTGACAAAACATTAATTTAGAAGGCAGATATTTAAGTTTTCTCTTGAGCACATTTTCATTGCCATTATAGCTCCTGCTAGTGTATTTCTTCTCCACTATGACCAATTTCAGTCATTCAGGACTGACTTTATGGAGCCATGGGACCCAAATCAGATACATCCATGTCATAAGAATGGGGCTCAAATGAATGGTGTATCATTTTCCTTGTCCAGAGGGACACTATCTCACCAGGTGTTTAGAGTTTATCAGGTTGTGTAAGGTGATGCACAGGACATCCTAAATCAGAATTCACTGTTAATAGGCTAGACCCTGCAGATTCTTAAGTAAACAGAGGGTTCTTTGAACTAATGGACCACTCAAGCATGCAAACCCACATAATTGTTTGCATAACATGAGTCACAGGCATCTTAGAATAAACTCTGCACTGCTTGTATTGACAAGTGCCTCATAAATAGCACAGACCGTGGCAGAGACCCCTGAATGTCACTGTCATTCTGGGCAATACATTCCTGCCAGTATGAGGGCAGAGATTACTGTCATGAGCTGCAGTCCCTCTTCAGACTGGGGATTTTTGGTTTCCACTGGCTGACCCAAGATGGTTAAGCTTGCATTGTAAAAGGAGGCTTTTACAGGACAAGACAACTTTTGCAGGACAAGTGGATTAGAGAAGACAGATTATAGAAAGGGCTGTAGAGAAGCTCTAAACTCTAGAGAGTACTCTTATAGCTGCTCTGCTTCCCACCCCACTGTATATAGGGAATGCCAACCTTTCTTCATATTTGACTGATCAGATGAATAATTTTCCTTCTTAGCAGAAGAGAGCAGAATGATTCTGTTTCATCTTATTACATTCTCACTCCTAAAACTATCTTATTGCTCTCTAAACATTACTGATATACTTACTTCTGGGTATCACAAACAGCTCCCTTTCTTTATGCAATTTTTACTCTAAGACTAGGGCCATTTGTGGTCATTCACATTTAGTTAAAGTACCAATCTTTCCTCCTGAGAAGAACAAAAAATTTTTCCTCCTAATGAGGGAAAATCTAAAAGTTTTCTCTGTTATTGCCTTTTGTACTATCCTGTCAGCCCTCTGAAAAATGGGAAGATTCCCTTCCATACAATTCAAGGCTCAAGGCTGACAATTTTTGCTCTCTGTTAACATCCTAATGTATGTGAAATGGCAACCCAAATTCACTGATTACTCATTTTGGCCTTTAGTTTAATGATCTACTGATATTTTTTTCTTTTCTTTCAGCAGAGACTGCCTACTTTTTTAAGACGTGAGAGTACAGCACAGAAATAAAGGCAATTCATTATATTTTGATATTCCCCTTCAGTTTCCCAAGGTCGTTTCACTGTACAATTATAACAAGACAACAAAAGAAAACCTCTTCAAACTGTTCAGGAAAACTAGAAGTAGTTTCTGTGCGATCACAAAAGCCAGGTGTGGAACTCATCAATAGTTGTTTACTAGACTGAAGTAGTTTTGAACATTTTTTAATTTACAGCTTCTGTGCAGACTATTACATTGCTAATTTAACTTCAATGGCAACAGGCTTAGCTTGGTTTGTTACATACAGAGACCCCTAGAACAAGTCATTGGGTCCCAGATAGAAAATAGTGCCTCACAAAAACACTCTTTCTCAACACTAAATGTGAAATGTAAGCGTAGCTGAAAACACAGGGGTATGAGAGGTTGTGGAGGGAAACAGTTTGCTTCAACTTGTTCCCAGTAAAGCAATAGCAACATTCGGCTGGGCTGATATTCAGTGCCTGAGTTCAGGTAAGATGGGTCAGGTATCACACTGTAATTCATAGTGAGGTTGGCGCCAACTGATGAAATTTTTCTGAGATCATTCTGACCTCGCAAACCATTAATTGTGCTCATTGTACAAAACTCCCACAATTGCTTATTCATACATGGCACATACAAGCTGGTATCACACATGAGCAGAACCATTCAAGCTTTGAAAGGCACTGCAGGGCCCCAGTCTATTTAGAGATCAAAGTTAGAGGCAATTGTTAGGCATGTGTCATATCCAATGAAATCATAATCCCAAATCCAAAATCTAAATTTTACTAATATTTTGTCCTTCAAAAGTAGAAAAGTCTACAAGAACAGACCTGCTGATCCTGCCTCCTAGGAGCACACAGACCAGGAGTACCAGGAGCTGCTTGTGTCACCTTACTTGAAGTTTTCCTACTCCAGATAATCTACTTGTGATCCTTTTACAAACTAAAATTTCATGAATGTTGTTTCTTTTATGGTATTTCATTGCTTTGACCTTGTCTTTTAGGCAAGTCTTCTTTGGCCTATTAGCTGGTATGTCGGATGTACTAAATGAGGAACTACTGAATAAAAAATAGTATCTCCTCATCTATTACATCTGCACTGCTCTATTTGCTCTGTTCCCAAGTGACACTGCAGCATTAGAAAGGATTTGAAAAGGAAAGAAAACAACAGCCTGGAAAGCACCCTTACATGAACAGAGACTCTAAGTGTTGAGGAAGTTTATTCTAGAAAAGAGACTTATAAGACAAAGTGCAATCAAAAAAAAACCATGAAAGAATAATCAGTCACCTCAGACTTAGATTTGGAATTCTATTCTCCTTTTCTAATAATACAAAGATAGGTAGGATTTTAGTGTCTGAAATGCAGTTAAAAAATTTCTGCAAGACTATAAACCTCAGTGCCACAGAATATCAGCGGGCAAAAGTGGTTGGAAAGACTCCTAGAATGACTTCACATCATAGAGATAAAGGTTGGTAAGACTTTCAGTCATTAGTGGTAAAAAGAAACACATCTTAGGAGAGAGAAAAAAAAATGAAACACCTAAGCTAAAGCTGGTCCTTGTTTACCTGGAGACTGATGGGATTTTTTTAAATAGGCACAATGATAAGTCCTAAATCTTCCGTAAGTTATTATGGCCATCGCTGCTGGTTCCAGAAGGTGGGTGTTAGAGGCCTTGGGTCAGATCAAGTGTGACAGTACCTAATTACATCCACTCCTTTGGCCACTGCATGGAACGGGCACACCATTGCTATAAATAGCAAACCACGGCAACACCAAAGGGCAGGTAAACGTCCTTATTGGCTGTAATATGGGTAACTAGTATCAATAAACCAAATTCTTTGGAAAGACTTATATTTTTATTTCTTGAGTGCTCTTCATACATCACATGTCCCTCTTCACTATTTAGCAAAGCACCTCTCATTCCCAGGGAATTTCAGAGAAAAAAGCAGAACATAGGCATGTAGATTAGCTAAAATGGTTGTAGTGCAACCTTTTTCTCCCTTAGAAATGAAAAACAACTATAGCAAAAACCTCTAAAAAAGTGCAGGGAGACCATAGGCATTCTATTGCTCTCCTACATCTAAACAAGAAATCAAAGAATTTCCTAGTGGAATTATATAAGCACAGGGAATTCTTCAGTGGAATTAACAGAAGTTTCTTCTTCTTTCCACATACTTCTACAATAAGTTGCAGCTAGAAAATGTGCATCTATTGGAAGGTAAACAGGCAGGAATATTAACATTCGTTGCATTCATATGAATAATGTGAAAGATCATTAGTGATGATTCAGATCCCACGGCATCCCTTCTAAGAGATTTGCCAGCTTGCACACCTAATTATATACAGACACTCATGTTACGAAAGGGACAATAATCACTTATTTGATTAGCACCTCCCCTAGATTCTCAGAGAATCTTCCTAGACAGAGGGCTGTCATCTTTTCCAGTTAGCTGTTTTCTCTATACCATTACCCTCTTCTCCCCCCGCCCTTAATCTTTATTTCAATAACCTTAACTCCTAGAAAGGTAAGTGATAGAAGCCAGTGGCAATATTTCTTTCCCTAGCTTCACAATAGGTAATCTCTTGCAATATCATTTTAATAACAGAAGGACAATAAAACATCATCTGAGAAAAGCACAAAAAGAAGGGGAGAAAGATGCACAAAAAGAAGGGGAGAAAGATGCACAAACATCGGTGTTAAAAAAGCAGGGTAGGACTCAAGTCCTGAAGTGTCTCTTAGGACATTTTCTCCTTTTTTTTGGTGTCCATCAATCCAGTAGGGCAAGAGCCATATGGAATTATTCCTTCTCAGGTCTTACAGGTAAAGGTTCAGTAATGAGCTCGTGTTTCAAAAATGGCAACATCCAGGATGTCTCTAACTTAATATGCTACAGGGAAAATGAGCATCTCTTATTTTATTTCAGTGAGGTATGGGGCATTCTGTCTGGTATAAAGCAAAGCACACCTGAGCTTTAGAGGTAGCCTACCCAGTGCTAAGCTCTTCAGTGGAAGTTACTTATACTTTGATCTTCTTGGTTTAACTTCATTAATTTGTTATGCTCTTATTTGCAAGGTGGACTGACATCCTAATTACCCCACAATACCCCAGAAAGCAATCAGTTAATTCCTCTTAATTGCTCCCTAATTCTTAAATGATTTCTTAAGTATTTGTAGCTGTTACCCCAGTTTAGAGTGCAATGTTGAGTACCTTCATTTAATGGATATTTAGTCTAGATTTTTAGGGGCAGATATTAAGTGCTGTTCAAATGCCAGCTTGACTTTGAAAGATCACTCTGAGTCAGAGATCTCAGCGGATTGACTCCAAAGAGCAAAGGAAACATGTGATTACAATCTAAAGAATATTTTAACATTTAAAGTAAGTATTCACATCATCTCACTGACATTAAGACCGAATAGCTATAACTATGCATACAGATTCCAAATTAATCAATATGCCTTCATTAGCTTGGGATACATGCAGCTCCTGCGTCCCCCCAGCAGGGAGCCTGATGGTGACAGACACCTGTCATTCTCACCCACCTTGCACTGCTGCCACTGAGATCGGAATGAGCACTACCCAGGCCACAACTCTCCCTGTAAATGTATTTTGTACCTTCCTGCGTGCCCTATACCCCAAGGGCTTCAGTGTGTTTCTCACCTGCATTGCATACAACCATCACGCCTTTTCTTCTGTTTCCTTATCCCTGCACGATTCTGCTCGTCTCTTCTCCTGCAGCATCTAAACTGCAACTTCCCCGATCCCCATTCATTTGGATTCCTTTTCCACACTCAACAGGAATGACTCAGACTTACCCAACAGTAACACACCTCATCCTTTACACACGTTATTTCCTCACCTTTACAAACTTGTCTGATGCACAGTTTGGGTTTATATATTGTGCAAAGTGTTTACTTACTTTGTATACACAATCCTGAAACAGAGAAGCTAAACAGCATGCAAGCAGTTGTCTTAAGACAGTAGGACCAGATATAGCAGTTTACTTCCCAGGGACTAAGAGAAAAGATTCTAAACAGGGAGCATAATAACAGAAAATAACATCCTCTGTGATTTATGATGCACCCTACAGTCAGAGATTAATTCACAAAATGAAAACTGGTGTAACCATGTCTTTAACAATGCTTATGTAGTCAGAAAAATAATCTCTCAAATGTGTGCAATAACTCCACCTGGTGATTCACAACATGGTATTGTCAGGTTTAAAGCTGCCTCTTATGAGAAAGAGAGGAGCAGAGATGTTATACAAACTAAAGGCCTAATCTGTAACATAAGCAGCACAGTTCTGAAACAGTACATCCTACACCCTGTTAGATTTTATTTGGCTTGACTTGTAGATTGCATTTCAAACTAAAACATGTATAAATAGGAATATAGTGCCAATCCTGCCCACAGAATATATTTTTTGATAGTAGGAACTATTTACATCCCACAGGAGATTGTTGAACACTTATTGAAATAATTTCTAACTTTACATTATTATATTCATATAAAAAGCATCACCCCTTCTTTCAAAACTCATTCTTCCTTTTCTAGGGATGGAGAATAACAGTGCAGGTGACATTCGAAATGCAAAGCTGAGAAGCAAATAGACCAAACCTCCCTCCCCCCGACCCCTT
>VZTF01008853.1:1595928-1631387 GCA_013397755.1 Cnemophilus loriae
ATATATATATATATATATATATATATATATTTGAGGCTCCATTTCCTACAGGTTCTGCTAGTGAGGTTTCTCAGCCTGCTGGTAAGCAGTAATGTCATACTCCTATCAGCAATTATAACAAGCCTTACTAAAGCATACAAAAAATCTTGCCTATAAGCATTTCCTGAAATAAGCACAATAAAAGTAAAAAGCACTTGAATAAAAACAGGGTTTTCAAAAATATTATCTTCAATTCAAACAATATTTTTTCCCAGTTTATATGAGAAAGAAAAAAAATCTTAAAATGTTATCAAAACTCTTATAGGTTTGCAGAAAACATCAGTAGAAAGCTTTTTTTTTTTTGAGTAGAAAAATCAACTGACATTAGAAAAATAGAATCTCAAACACCTTTTACCAATTAGATCATCTTTCAGAGAGCACTGCTATGAAAATGTAAATCATTGCAGTAAAAGATCTCGAATTAGAAAGGAAAAGTCAGAATATGCTTCATCCCAAATCACCCAAAAGTGTAGACAGAAGAGCTCTTTGCAGTACAGACCTGTGCAGAGACACTGAATCATTAATATTTATGTGGCAGAACTGCCCTGGCTCACTTGCTAATGTGGTTATGCTGTTTCCAAGCTATACGCAGCATTTCCCTGTTATTGCACAAAGTCATGACCAGACAGTAACTCAGAGTGACAATGCACACAGTAATCACTCTGCAGGGCTCTCAGTGGGCACGGACATGGGTATACATTGTTTATGAACTGACTTTGGGGTACATGGCATCCTGGGTTCAATAACTCCTCATTCAAAAGTGCTTCCCACCTTAGTCTGATGTACTATTTTCGTGCAACTGGCTCTTTGTAACTAATCCACTTTGCTTTTGAATAATAATGAATAGCAATGCTCATTTTTCCCACCCCAACCAATGCCACTTGTTAGTACTTCTGCTCCTTCACCAGCAGATTTGTCTCAATTAAGTTCAGCTGTCCAGAGAAAGTGCAGCAGTTTAATAGTTCACAATCAATGAAAAGAGAGAGGAGTCTCTAGAGAACAATTCATGACAGAGACATATCTTAGGATGGACTGACTCTGTTTCCTTCTCTCCACCGATGGCACCTGAAGACTGGTATGACAATTTAGACTGAATAACTGTTTGCTTTAAGATAGTTTTTGTGCAGATGATCCATGCATTTAAAACAACTAGATTTTTAAAAAATCATTATTAGCAGATCTCAAAACTTCATCATGACTGTTTGATGCACTTAACTTCTCAAAGTGAAGGTGTTTTCACCAAGAAATTGGTGTTTGTTTGCCTAGATACTGTCCAATGAATTATATGACCCCACTCTATAACAGTAAATGTATCCCTTTCATTCACGAAAGTATTTCTGATCATTCCGCAGGTTCCATCCATTAGGAATCACCGTACAGGAAGGAATTCAGTAATAGCAGTCCTGAGCATAGTGGCACTTTTCAAGGCTATAATTCCTGCACACATTACTGTGCAAATATCATACACATATATTAAGGCAGATGTAAGAACATTTGTTTTTATTCCTTGCAACAAGTCCATAATGATTTCATAAAAAAATGGAAATTTCATGCAAGGTCATTATATCAAGAATGAGAATTTGACATTTTCTGTAGTTAAAAAATTATTCTTAACATTTGCTTATTTCTAAAAGTCATCTAGAAAAACCAAACTCATGATGTCCTTCAGCCCTTTGAGTTATAACAGCCCATGGAAAACACCCAGTGGCAAAGTACGTACTGAAGAAATTAGTATTCCTGGATGTTATATTGTTAGAGACTGAAAAACCTGCACACATCAAGCACATAGTACCATCATTTTTATACTCATCCTTGTCTTGCCCTTCTTTCCCCAGACATTTGCTGAGTCCAGCAGGAGCAAACAGGGAACTCCGGGTTCCAAGTGTATAGTGTCCCTCACTACCACTGCCAACTGTATTGAGCCTGATATTGGTAGCAGTCAGTCACTGGCAGCCCTGCTAAACACTGTGATTTCAGAAGATCTGCCACCTCCCACCCCAGGCTGACACAAGGTCATCATAGCCCTGAAGCCTTTCACAACGCCTATCACTAGCAGCTTTAAAAGAACTTGCAAGAGGCCCTTGAAAATAATGTTAAAGGACAGCTTAAGGTCTCTCAGCTCCTACCAGGAAGTATCTTTCTTCTCACAAAAGTACAGAAAGTCTAGAAACTGGGAGTCACAATTTGGAGTAAGAGAGAATCTGCAAAAGCATGAGGGTCCATGTTCCTGCTCCCACTGAACTATGAATTTAGAAGTGGCTGGGATCTTTGTTATCTCTAAGAACTACTGTCTTCCTCTGTCTAACAAGTTTCTAATACCTCTTTTAACTCCTACTTGGAAAGGAAAAAACAGTCTGACAGATCAACATAAGAGCTTACCTGTAATTGTGCTGGTTTATTTTCTAGCTGAGCTTAAAATCACACTATCCTTTTTATTTATACATCATCATAGATATGCTTAGCCAAGGAAGAAATCAAATCACAAGGGCATTTTCTTTACCTGGCGCATTCAGTTATTATTTCATCAAACAAGATTGAATCCGAGGTGGTTTCTCTATCAGGGTATGGGATGCTAACTTCTATTAGTACTTTAATTCTCACACCTCTTTTGGGTTTGATTATTTATAGACAAGCTTAATGCAGAGCTTATGATGTTTTATGGAATAATTAAGAGCTAAAAGTCAAATTTGGATGGCTTTTGCACTTTGTGAAACTCCTGGCAAAAATGCCTCTTGTTCAGTGGAGAAGCCCAAGCTCATCCCAGTGTGTTGAGATTACACACCAATATACCCTTATGTTCTAAAAAGATGTTGTTGATTATCTGTATCCTTGAAGAATTACTGTCACATACAAGCTTCTGTAATCCATTCATGTACTTTTGCTGGTTTAAAAAGTATAATCCAGATCCTGTAATCTGCCTTATGCGAGTCACTACAATTAATGTCAGCAGAAACTGTTACATTCTCAGTTGAGTAAAATTCCAGGGCTGATCTGACTGAAGGAACAGAAGTGGGAGAGCGTAAATCTCCTTTCTTTCCACAGCCCTCTTGATGTGTTTGAGTTTCCAGACTGAACAATATATTCTTAATTAGCATTCCATATCTAACAGCTCACAGACAGCACTTCAGGCTTTTCTAGAAGACCCAGCAGTGGAATGGCTCAAGAGTCTCCAGATATGATTCTAGGACCTGTTGCACAATAAAAAGAAGATTTTACCCCACAGCCCATGGGAGCTCAAAGCGTTTGTTATGTCTTCAGCTAAGTACATCATACTGTTGAATCACCTGTAAATCTACCAAAAGAATTGCGAGGGCTCTAAAAGAGGCAAGGGCTTTTCAGTGATTTTCCAGATGGCTTGAGATGTGACTGACCCCAAATATCATCCCCGCAGCAGAGTTTGCAGAGGGGGCCATGCCCCTCTGTTTCAGCACTGGGTTCACTGTCCTGGGCATCACACACAGGATTTAGAGCCTCAGGTGGAGCAGCTCTGCAGCCTCTCTACTTTTGCTCAGGCAAGTCGAAGTCATGACTTGTTGAAAACAATGGAAGCCTCAGAGCCAGACAACCGAAGACTGAAATGGAGCAGGAGGAGATAACACTTTGGCATTCAGAATTATTTAACTGGGGCAAATATCTTCACCAATGGCTCTTTGGAAGGAGGACGAAAAGGAGGCTGAGCTGGCTGCTGCCATCCCCAGCTGCAAATTTGTACTGAGAGATAGAGAAATATCAACTGCACTGTTAATTTCTATATTATGGAAATTAATCCTCTCATTTGAACAGCAGGAAGCCAAATTACACCATCACATGCACAAATAAATCTGACATTTTGAGAATTTGACATTGCACCACTGAGAGCTGGTTCCAGCAATACCTCCCACCTCACAGAGAGAGCAAAAGGGTGTCCTCTCTCAACAAAGATACTGACAGAATATCAGCCAGATCCTTAGCTGATGAAATTTGGCAAAGATCTCCCAGTTTGAAGAGAACAGCTGTGATCTGCCTCCCAGAAAGGCCGCTAATAAGGAAAAGTGTGTTTTTGAGTGGGGCAAAGAACCATTTTTCTAAACTAGCAAGAGAACTTACCACAGGACCTACTAAACCTTCACATTCCAGTTTCAGTATATTTCCTCTATGTGCATTCTTCCTGTACCTACCATAGTATTTTTTCATACTAAAAACATAACATCTCAACAGGCAGCACTAAATGATAATAGTAGAGCTGAAAAAAAAAAATCCCAAACTGAAAACAAACAAACAAAACAAAACAAAACAAAAACAAAAACAAAACAAAAAAATAACTTTCTGCAGTGATACAGCCTGAGAGCCACATTGTCTGTCACTTGATTTGAATGACAACTACAAAATGCCTGAGGAACATTAGGTTTTATGAAAAAGAGAATTTCAATCATTCTTAGTTAGCTTGGGTTTATATACTTAAATTTAATTGTTACTCTGTATTTGAGAGTCAAAGGCTTTAATATAGATCACAGATTCCCTGGAGGTGGGGAATAATCAATCTTCTGCTGACTGATTTTCACTCATCCGTTTTTCTCTCCTTTGTTGATCCTGTCCTCTCAATGTTTTTATTCCTAAATGTCAACTCTAAAAAGTTACTGAAAAAATACACAACAATTATTAAAAAACAAATAAACGTTAAAATGGTCATACTTTTGCCTAAGTCACTGATTAGTGAGAGGAGCTGAAAAATTCATATTTCAGCAGCTGGTATAAATTGTTGACATGAAAGAGCCTGATTATAACCATCCAACACATTCTGCTCATATCCAAAGCACTCCTATGTATTTTATTAAACTCCTACAAACCAATTAAGATTAAACTTTCACTTAGGAAATGTAATAAAAAAAAGACCAATCTTTCCCAGCAAACAGGAACCACACCTTCCAATTCAAGCCTAGCATGATCCACATTTTACACTTAGAAATTAAACGAATAGTCTCACCTGACTCCAGGATCTTGGGCCTTAGGAAAATATGCACACGTTCTGAAAACAGTAACAAAAATGGTTAGCAACATCACCTGAAATTCCATTAAGAAAGGCTGCAGAATGTCACTCCCCATTTTCTTCCCCCATAGAAGCTATTTAAGCATAACCTTGTTTGTAGTTTGTTCTTTCATACAGAAACATAATTAAGATCTGATCTGCAACCGCATGCCTTAAATAAAAGGCAGCTGCTCATATGATCTGCTCATTAAGTGCTGTATTCCAAATGCATACAAAGATGCCAAGGTAATTAACAAGGCACAAAAGCTTTGGGGACTTTGCAATAGGAACTCAGTTGAGACTCATCTTTACATTTATGGGATAGTAGCTAGCAGTCTATGAATGTAGATTTGATTTTAAAATCTTTTTGCTCTCAGGGTGACATTCCAGAACTGTTCTTTTTGAAAAGTTACAATTTATTTTCTACTCTTATGGTTCCTAAAAATGATTGTTTGTGCTTCTAGGATCTATTCCTTGTCCTTTCCTTTAAGCTTCATGGCTCCTTGATAATGTTTCATAGAAGGATTTAAAGATTTTGAAAGTATGAAGTTTTCCCATGTAGCAAGTCATTTTTACATCAACTACCACATCTAAAAGTCTATTTACCACCTTCTCCCCCACTATTCAGCTTCTTTACATTTCCACCCTTTTTTACTTGATCAGCCCTAACTTTTCCAAATTCCTATACCGTTACCTTGCATGGAACAAAAGTCCTTCCCATTGCTATTTCACTTGAATACTCTGTTTCTTCGTCAGTTAAGCAAGCAGCTAAACCAGCTGGGATAATATAGATTTTTCTGTAAACAGCACTGTAAACAGGAAAGAAGAAGTTGAAAGAGAAGTTTTGGGGGTTTTTTCCCTTATTTTTAATTAATAGGATTCACAAAATCTTCTTCAGTAGCATTACCCAGAAGCCTGAGTGGAGAGAAATGAATCATGGGAGGAGAATTTAAAAGCCAAACCTGCACTGAGGGGAAATAGATTTCTTGCCACAGATGTATTTGCTTCACCTGTAAAAGGCAAGAGAAGAGGCTTTCTTACAGACCAGTTAATTGGGTACATTTCACAGCTTTCCCAGTACCTAGTTTTCATTGTGCCTGAAGCTAAATTCCTGATGTCCTCCCATCTTTTCAGTAGCAGTGTCATCCTTCCCTGGTTTTTTTCTTATGAAATTCTGAGTTTTCATAACACCGTTGAAAGCTGAGCAACTGAAATAAAAGTGCTAGAAGACAAATCATGCAAAGTAATCATAGTGCTGACTGGAAAACATCCTTTCTTTGTCCAATAATGCAAACCCATAAATTAAATCAAAATTAAGCTAAAGTTTGGAATAAGAGTTTTTAGGAGGGTTTTTTTCTTGCTTTGTGCAGGCAGAAAATTTTGGCTTTCCTCTGTCTGCAAGGTTTGCAGCAGACTAACCCATAAGAGCATTTACAGGTGTGTGGGACAGTAGACTTGTGTTTTCCCAGGTTCAGAGAAAGACCTTCAATCAAGTCCTTTTTGTATGTGATTGCACAGGCTTTACAAGGGAGAAACTCCGTAAATCTATAATTAATACTCTTCCCGGTCTACAGAAAATATCTCTAGAATCTACTCAAAATCAAAGACCATGCTTGAACACAACTCCTCCACAGTATAGCAGAGCTCCTTAACTCTGTGACGTACCATGGTTTCTCTTATACACCCTATCCCAAACTATGTGCAACCTCGAATTTTATCAGTGTGTGGCTGGGTCAGAAAGGGCTGTGAGCTGGTGAGGTGCTCAAGCTCGATACTGAGCAGGATCCCTCCCTCCTCCTCAGGACTGCAAAAGGAGTCCAGCTGGGTTTCACCTCTGACACAATTGTTGCAGTCATCTTCATAAAATTATGAAAGACAAATGTGGGCCTTAAAATCCTTGTGAGGTCTATTTGTATTCCTATCAGCAAGGTGCAGTAATAAATAGCTTCCTTTCTCTGGACTCAGGAAGGGAGTATCACATGGAGATGAAGGCATTTTAAAACAGACCTAAACTGCAGGATTTCTTCTATTTCCTTAGGGTGCCTAGTCCTGAAGGCCTTTCAAAGACTGCAACACAGTTCACAGATGCTGACTTTGCTAAGTTTTCATCTCAGGAAAAAAAGTGAGAAGAAAAATAAAATACTCTACAGTTGTGTCTGCTATATAGCGAAATAATAAATATCAGATATAGATTTTTCCTTCAAGCAAAACAAAGGGGACTGGAAAAGCATGATCCTTGTTGTTGTTTCTTATCAAAATTGGTCACAATTATCTGATCTACAACAGTAATAATAGCAATAATAATGATCCCGATGATGATGATGAATCCATAAGGATAAGCATTATTTTAAGAAAGACTGACAACAAAATATATATGCAAACCTGAAAAATGGGAAACAGGGAAAAAGAAAACAAATAGCCATTTCATGAAGGATAAAAAACATAGCAGAGAAATCATCTGGGTGAACAGTGAAGTCGGGAAAAACAATAAATTTTAAAAGTAGATGGATTTGCAACGGTAGAGAGGCAGGAATGAATCAGCAGATGGAAGCAACAGTGTTGGGGAGATGACCATTAAAATGTTTAGTGACCTCTCTGGAAAGGTGACAAGCTCAGTGATTTGAGGCAGTGTTTTCCCAAAGCCTCAGTCCGGCGCTTCGCTCGGGCTCTCGCTGCCGCAGGGGCCCCGCAGCAGAGCCCCCGCAGCGCCCGAGGAGCTGCCAGCAGCTGGAGTGGCTGGAGGCAGCTCAGGGCAGAGGGCACAGGTTTGTGCTGTCAAACAGCGGGATGCAATGGGATCAGACACGTCCAGCAGCAGACTCACAGGCCATACATATTTATGCATTAACGTGTGATGGGGGAAGGGGAGATGCAAACTCCTTGGAATCAAAACTCCTTGTCCAGAGTTACTTCAGTCAAAAAGCACTTTCTTGCTTGTCTAATGCTCTGATATGGCTGGTAGAAGTATCACTGAACTTATCCTATTTCAGCCACACAGAGTAAGTGTTCATATTCATCACTTTGGTCTTTACTTCAAGAACTCATGGCCTGCATTATATATGAGGAATTTTCTCTGTCACAGTATGTATTCCCCTGTGTCAACCACTTTTTGTTCCCAGTGGTCTCATTTAGAAAAAAAAAAATGTTATCCTTAAGCAAGCACATTAAGAAACAGAAATGTGTGAAGAATAAAGCTGAATAATTCAAACCACTCCTTAGATCTTCGTGATGATTTTAAGCAAATAATGATAATTTGATTTACATCATGTTTTAAAGATGCATTTGATTTTTACTTTTCTGGTCAAAGTTCCCAGATAAAGCACAGAATTGGACTGCACGTTTTAACAGAATAGATGCCCCAAGGCTTTTTTTAGTCTTGTTTTCCTAGTCTCGTAAAAGCCTTACCTCCAAGGGTGGGAATCCAGTTCTGATGCATCAGGGTTTCTGCAGATGGTGCAAGCTGAAATGTTGGTTTTGACAAAAGGGCATCTCATTTCTGAAAGATAGAAATAGACTGAAAATGCTCAAGGTATCTTGCCAATGCAACTAAATATTCAGTAACAATTTTTTGTCTCTTCCAAATTACAACAAAATCAATGATCTATAAGGGAAAAGCTCACAAGGCCATTACTATTTTTCAGCCCTCCTTCACTGCTTTATTCTCTCATCATTTTGGTCATTCAGTTTCCAGCATCCTCCAGAGTCTGATAGATATTTAAGAGCAGAGAAGTCAGAAAAAATCTTATAATAAAACTGCTGATTGCTAAAGAAATACAATGTTCTGGCTGATGGGAGTCTAAGACATTTCTGTAGCAAGGGGTCACCTACTTTAAACTATTTTCCCTCTTGCAGTGGGTAAAATATAACCGGGCTTTCTTGAGGTTACTACACCTACAGTAACAACAGTCCTGTTTCCTCTTATGGTCTCATGCCTCATCTTTGCATCAGCAGAAAATCTCATTTCTCACTTCTGTATGTCATGAACACACAAATCCCACAATCTAAATGTGACAGATTTTTTACTTATTCCCTCAGAATATCCAGTACTGGAGATTTAGTGCTTTGAAACAACTCTGGGAACCTCGCTGCATGCCTCTTTGGTAGGCTGGAAAAATATGTGAGAAGAGACTTGCAAAGATAAATCAAAGTGTGAGATACTTTACTAAACTAGAGCAATTTTTATAGCATTAGATGGTACTGAAGCACTGTTAACCAGAGTGTAAATGATTGAACAGATGATGAATCCCTTAGAGGAAAAAGCCATTAGGAGATCTTAAATCCATAAAAAAAACTCCAGTATTGTGTGCTGTAAAGAGCATCAAGATGTCCTTTCCTTCACTTTGTAATACAGTCCTCATCAGAATACTCCTGCACAGGCTTCCCAAGCCATTTTAGCAACAGATTCCAAACATGTGTGTTGAATTTCGATATGATTTATAAACGAACACTGGAAGGGAAATGCTGCTGATAGTCTCCATTTACATCCATAGGAAGATCTCAGCCTACCAAGAGGATGCATTTGGCAATTGCATGGGACATACTTTTCATCTCCCAACCAGCTCTCCGAGTAGATTTGATTTTGCAAATGCAGTGAAACCTGTTTTTCCCAAGTTATGTCTCCATAAGTAATGGTGGTTTAGGATATCCATTTGCAAAGGATCGACTCTCTGTCCTCAGGCTGCTTAATATGGACAAGAGATTTCAACACAAGCTTTCTGTCTCTCCAGCAGAATATCTGAGTCAACAAACTTATTAGATCTCCTCAGCTGTGTCCTTTGAAAGTGTCCAACTTTGTTTAACTAATTAAATAACCACTGGAGCAATAACCTGGCTTTCCTCTCACATGCTTGACTCTGCTAACCTCTTTCTTGTCCAATGAATGTTTAATTACTGAGGTAAACTAAAACATATGCAAGAGGCAAGATGAGGAGAGCTTGCCCACAGCATGCATGATAGCCAAGTTATTCGGGCTGTCTGCTGAGCAACATGGGTTTAGGCACCTACTCCAAATCTTCTTAACTTAAACCTCATGAATATTACAAACTCATTCTTGAAAGTGGTCTATGGATAATTGAGGGGTACAGTCCTGTTAGTTAGTACCTTTTCAATTTACTTTAGTTTCTAAGAGAGTAATTTTTACTTTCAACTTCACTTTCAATACACTGGGATGACCCCATGCAGTCCTTCAAGTGGTCATCATCTACATTTGATTCTGAATTCTACAGATTAACTTTTAGAGTTTAGAAGACTAGATCTACCTCTGTGAGAACCTTTTTTGCAGCCTATCTGGTATACAGTCAAAAACTGGTATAGTGCAAAAACTTCTGTCATCTGCACCGTCAGTAAATAAAAAAATCATATTCTCAGTAGAGTAGGTTCTGAATGAAAACATAATCAGTGTAGGCCTTTAGGAAAAAACAATGCTCTTTTGAAAGAAATATAAATTTTAGATGGGAAAATGGCCTTTGGTTTCACCTCACTGACTCTACAGGTGTTAGGGGTAATAGTCTTACTCTTAAGTTAGTAAAAAATTGAGCCATAAACTAAAACTCCATGCAGAATAATGAAATCAAGCCTCACTCTTTGTTCTTAAATCTGAGACAGATAAAACTGTACGGAACATTGTGAAACTCTGGGTCATTTATACTAGACATTTTCTGTTAGCAGCTCCCCATGAAAAATGAACTCATCTGAGGACTCAAAGCACAAGAGGCCAGAGCTCAGCAGAGTGCACACCGAAGCAAAAGGTAGCTTTAGTTGTGCCTGTGGTCCCTCAGCTCTAATGAGTGTTGTTGTACATGTGGAGTCCGTGCAGCCCTCCCCAAAACAGAGGAGGGATGTCCTGACCTCCAGCAGCCCTAACAAAGTGTAGGTTCTGTTAAAGGAACCCGTAACACTGCAACTTCTTTAACAATCCCTTCCAGGAATATTTTCTCCCATACCATTAAGTACTCAGAAACATCAGTATTGAAGGGCCCTTGTCAAAATAGAGTAAATCCCTTGTGGAAGTTTTCCTGTGTCTGCTGCCCACCATGCCAGTGAGCCCTGAATGAGCACACTGCCACTTTTGTGCTTCAAATTCTGCTTCTCTGCTGCTTTTACAGCAACTGCCTCCTCTCGCTTCTCAGGGATGTAACCAGCTGTCTGCAGTTTAATTGGGACAGTGAGAACTGCTCCAGGACTTGACTATATCAAGCAAGCAAGCAAGCAAGCAAAACCTCCTCCCTTAGTGACCTGCTGAGGCCACTGCTTCTTTGACTTCATGTTTTGTTTGTTTGTTTGCTTCTCTGCCTGCTGCTTCTCAGTAGTTTCTGTCGTGTATGAATTCCACTTGTGTGTCCTTTATAGTCTGGAATGTGAGCCGAGTTTTTATTTTCTCCTAAGTCTCACAAGTGTTCTCTAAAATAATGCAGGTCAAGGAAATAGAAACACACCTATTCTGAGGTCGAACTTGAGAAGTAAAGGCTGCTTTAACCCAACCTGCCTGTCACAAGTGCAAACTGTCACAGATCATTCTAAAGGAAAGGAAAACTGTATATCAGGTGGATAGTCTCCTTGTCTGTTATCTCAGTTGTCAACTAGAAGGAAAAAGACCTAGCAGAAAGGTGACAGCAAAATAATGATATTTTCAATCCCTTGCTGGATTAGGAACAATCTTTACTGTGGAAAGAGAAATCTAATGTTAATGCTAATTCTTGTAAGGTTTAGAGCCACTGTTATCTTCCCTCCAAAATATCACAAACCAAGCTTTGTTGCCTGCTATCCTTTTGGATCTCGTTCAACAAAACGGTGAGATGAAGAGCAGGATTGAGTTCACTGATGTCAACAGGACTGTTCACCTGCTTACAGTGGTGCACACAAATAAGAATTTTTCTGAAAAAGGACTAGACTACTTTTCCTTATTGTTTAATGTTGCTTATAATGTGTCCCACTATTTTCTGCTGTTTATTTTCTTATTATAACATTTCTTCATCTCTGAGTCGCAAGTGTACCCAATGTAGTGAAATAGAATTAATTAATTAATTCACGTGGATGTTCTTGTCTTTAGCTGAGAAAAGAGGCAATAATCCTCTGCAATAATTGTGCAAGTAGATAAGTCCCTCTCTCTCAGTGAAATATTCTGTTTCAGTTTAGCATATTTTTTACATAATTTGTACACAAGTCATATCCACACCAGGCTGGCGGATGAAATTCCATCACATTTACTTCTCTTGTTACCGTGAGATGTCATATTCACTATAGAAGAAGACATCTGCCACCCCATAATAATAGCAAACCTACTGTAAACTACCATTTCCAGGAACCTGTGAGCATTGTACCCAGGCCAGACTAATAGGCAATTCCTTCAGGAGGTACTTTCTCCCAGCACTACAAGAAAGGAAAGGTAAAATATATCCCTGGCAAAAGACAGGTCAGGAACTGGCTGAGAGAGTGAATCCACATCCTGAGAGTCGCCTGTGAGAACTTGCACAGACAGCACATACACACCCAAACAGCTCCGACTGAACGTCCCTGCCCATGAAGGGAAGTCACTGTTCAGAAGTGATGCCTCCAAAATGTTTGGCTTCCTCCAGCGTCCTTGAAGCCCATGGCATACAGCAGGCATGGCCATTGGGTAGCTATCCACTTCATGTTTACCCTGAACAATCCAAATACAGCTCTGATGCCTGATTTCACCACCAACAGCAGCTGAATAACCAACATCCCTCTCTGCTAGGCCAAGGTAGACATGAGGGGCTGAATCCAAAGGCACTGAGAGGTCCTTCACTCCATTTCCGTATGCACCCACTCCAGCAATTTCCCCCAGCAGCTGCAGGGAGCTCCCTTTTCCAGTCATGTGTCTTGTGGGTCTCAACTTTCTGCAGCTTAGAGAATTGGGAACTAAGACATCTCTGATCTGTTTTCCTCACACCTCCAATACTGAACTCCTGCTCCTGGACATGAAATTCCTCCCTTACAGAATGCAGATTTCTATTTGTGTTCTTGCAAAAACAGGACCTTTCTCTTACGAAAGGAAATCCTTTCCTTCCCTTCACTGAGATTTTCTCTTTTGCTTTCTTATCCTGAAGAATTTTCTTCTTGAAACCCAGAGCACCGCAGGAATATTCCTAAAGTCTAAAAATATGCACGTATTGAGTTCCAAATCAGTGGGTATGCCATTCATGATTGTTGTTCAGCCATGGTGTAGAGCAACTGCTTTGAAGAGGGGCACAAGCCAGGTTCTGAAGAATGATTTGTGTGAGAGTACTGAATATTTTTATTCAAGTGTTCTGTGATCCTGAGAGGGGCCAGAGAGATGAGAGCACTGCCATGTCCTCTGACACCCAGTCTCCAGCAAGAAGGAAGAAACAGGAAATCTTCTCAGGAAGCATTGCAAAGGGACAATGAGCTAGGTCAATATCTGACACTCAAAAACTTCTCATGTTTTGAGTGAAGACTGACATCCTTCTCAGACGTTTCTTGGTCTGTGTGCGTCTGTGTTACAGTCTCTGTAGTGCATGGTGTAGGATCAGCATGGGCAAAGAGGCAGCACTATAATGAGGAAAAATAGCCCCGCTCATTCACACACCTGTGTGAACATCCTGTTGTGTATTATATATGAGACCACTTGAGGAGTGTAGTGTATTCCGCGCTTAAAATCTTCAGAAGTGTGTGTTGGATGCTAATTCCTTCCGTACTTTGATCAAATGAAGTGCAGACAGATAATGGATTGCATCCCATGTAGGGCTGCAGAGAAAAAAAAAGAAGAAAAAAACAATGTTCCCCCAGTTCTTCTAGCTGCTAAGTTAAAGCCAGCTGCGTCTTAAATGTGAAATTATTCTCAGTGTATATGATCATTATGTTCTGCAAGTGTGAGTCCAAGAAGCAGCATTTTTGATAGGAAGGAGACATTATCTTTTCCCTCACCTCGTAAAAATTCCAAACTTCATTTCAGCTTTGTCTAGAGCTTCTGATTATAATTTTTAATCTATTTTGATGTAAGTTTCTCTGCAACTTCCACAACAGTAGATTTTTAAAATTCGCTTATCTTATCATTCATTTGCATGTCACTCTGCTTTTTCTCTGCTGTGTCCCAGTTTAATATCTTAACTAAAATGAATGTGTTTAATAACCTTGCTGCAATCTAATAATCAATTGGAATAAATCTTGATCAGCTTTTTTAAAACATTTTTAAGGAAATAACATCATCAGGAAATAACACACACACACACAAATTAAACTAAAACCAAAGGAAATTAGAAAATCAGGACAATTTCTCTAGTTGCTATCTTTTGGTTATTTGCTTTGAATTATGTTGGAGTTTTTTTCCAGGTCTTTATCTTTGCTCTGTAGGCAATAGCTTTAGGAAAGTATTAGAAGTGGCCTTTTGACAGCTAAATGGGATAGAAGCAAAATTTCCATTTTATTCAAAACTGCCTTCACAAACCGTGCAATTTTCCTTATCCAGACAGTTTAAATTCAAGGCTTCTCCAGCAATATCACACTCAGTCAAATCCTACAGGTTATTGCTATTAAAGTTTGAGGTTGAATGGAGACTAACTAGAATGTTGATACTATTGTTAATATTTCATTCCAGTGGTGGAATGAAGTAATTTGGATGAATTTAAGATGATAAAATTTATAGCATTTCTGGAATTGAAAAACTGTTTGTTTATGTAGTCATCTTGTTTAAATAAATAAAATAATATTTCCCCTGACACTCTTAAATGACTTTTTCACTGTAACTGCTTTTAATTATTTTTACCACCACGACCTTAATTATTGGGCACTGTTTTAATTTGTTCTTGAAAACATTTTGTTGTACTGTTATATACTGAGTCATATTTTAAATGATCAATGTTGTTAGTTTACCATTTCCTGTTACCTTACTGAGAGAATACACATTTTACTGTTTAAACTCATCAGGAAAATACTGTGCATTTAACATCTCCCTGGCATAAGTTGCACTTGTTTAACCTAATATTGAGTAATCTCATTCACTGCTTTTCTGCTTCTTTCCCTGTAACTGATATGCTCTGACAGGATCAGCTTATTATGGAGGAGGGATGAGAAAATGCCAATTATTATAGGTCCTTGATTTTGCTCTTCACCTATTAATCTGCATCTGAAGAAAGACAATAACATGACTGATAACTGGCTGTTTGTGTGAATCAAAGGATATTTAAAAGGAAGAAGAGGGCTTATCCTCTGACAGGACATATGTTTTCTGCAGTGAGTGTGTAACATTCAAATATCAAAATTTAACATTATGAAAAGAGATGGGATAGACAGGCAATTTTTATCCAAATACTATTAAAATTCTCATGTGTTTTTATCATTACTATCCCGGTGGTTAACTAATTGAACATTAATTGGTAATTTTTATGTTATATACAACACTTTTTGACAACTGGATTGAAGTTAACTAGCATGGAGAGGACAACTCTCATGAGACTGATGCTACATGCAAGGCTTTTCAGAGACTTTCTTGAGAGGACAGACCTCATGTTTAAGATGAGATTGAAGCTTCAAAAGTTAAATCAGACTTCTTACCGGTTTCTGCATTGATCTCCGTCTATGGATCAATCATTTCCATCAATTTCTGCCCCATAAGATCCTTAATGAGGTACATTCATCCAACTGCATGACGGGTTTTGCGATCACTTATTTGCATGAGTCTTTTATCTCAGGAAATCTAAAAAAAACCTCTGCAACGCAGAACATGAAAGATGTATTTGCAAAAATAGAGTGAGTGTGTGTACACATGAATTGGAACAGCCAAATTAGCATGTACAGACTCATTGCTCAGGTGGGGATGCACCTGCTGAAATGGTGGGAGCTAAATGCCCTTTGCGAAGGATATGGAGTTTGACACCGCTCAGAGTGATTTTTGACAAGCCAACACTTACTGTTCAAGTAATACTTATATTTAATTTTGTCATCTTTCCACAAAAGTGATAAAATGAAAGCTAACATTTTGATCACAGTCAAATGATAATAAAAAAGTAAAAACAATCTTTTGTTTTGTTGTTTGTAGACCGTATTTGTAAATGAGTTTCTTGTTGCCTGTATATTTTCACTCCAGACACTATTCTTGTATTTTTATCATTTAGTGAATGATGTGCTGCAGTGTGAATTCTAGTGTAGGCCTATTTCAATTTTCTTACTGCTGACTCCTTCGCTTTTGGCTGATTTATACTGTGTACAGCTAGAGAAGGAGCTGCAAATGACAAAATGGAATAGACAACCTGGAACCTGTCTTCAGGGAATATTCAAGTATTTGAGCTTAATATTTGCTATTCATGAGCATTTTTCTCCAGCTATGCTCTGCTGCCCAAGTGTTTCCAGAAAGTAAATGTGGCACCACTTTAACATGAACATTAAAAATTACATCACCCTATCTTATCACAAGATTGTATTGAAATTTCAAACGTATTATTAGTGGATTTATTTTATCTTGTTATTTAGTTATTGTCTCAAACAAGTTGCCAACAATTAAATCAGATCTATCAGTAGCTATCAAGCTTTAAATGTAGTAGCTATCCCAGAAAATCTCTAAACAACTGTTCACCAGGAGATAGGGAGCAGGATAAAACACAGATACTACATAACCAGGAAAGAATCCGTACGGTCAGGCTTGTACTAATTTTTCCATAAGCATCCAAAATTGACCCTTTTGGGGGCTCTGTATTAGGCTACCAGTACTCTTGGTCTGACAACAATCAGCCCTCTCTTCTCATTTTCTTATAGCTATTCCAGGAAGCTAATCAATATTGTTTCTGAAAGGGAACCAGTGGAAAGATGGATGTGTTTTAACAGAATCAAATCTACCCCTACTTTATTTTCTGGAGTCCAGATTAAACTTTAGGAAAACAGAAGTCCTCTTTAGACAACAGGTTTGAACAACACCTGTGAACTGCGCCTCTCTTTGGGGTAAATATGACCATGAAGTGGATGGGTTTTAGGGCTTTCTCTTGTACTCATTACAGTGGAGTAAAAGTGTATGCTTCTTTCTAAGCTTTTTCAAGGCAACACATGTTTCTCTGTGGTGACTTGAGGTGCTGGATTCTGTTTCAAGTGGGATTCAGCCAAAACTCATGTAATCTCATAGAACAACCACAGATGCCTTCAGACACCATGCCTGGCATCCATCTGCTACTTCAGTAGGACAGAGATCTTCCTCAGCTTGTGTCTATATTCTGTTTTGATGAAACTCTGAGTAACCACATCAAGATAAAGCCCAGGATACAGGGAATAATACACACTTAAGATTTTTAATAACCTTCAGCAGCCTGCTACATCCTCATCCATTCATGTTTAGGTGTGATGGATCCAAGTATCACATCTGTGAGGTCCTACGGACAAACTGCAGCAATGGCCAGTTTCAGACAGGCAATCCCATCAATTCTCTTGTCCTGGAATTTTCTAACCTAATTTCATAGCCCTGGAAACACAGCAATCTATCTAGGTGTATTGACTGGACTGAATTTACACAGGTCATTTGAAAGTTAAAGGTCACATACATACCAGGCCTCTGGACCACATTTATTAACAGCATCCTGCTGACTTTCAACATCATTAGTGTCATCTGGACCAATGCTGGAGTAAATGAAATGTGACAAAACAAAACACTGTTGCCAAGAGTGTGGATGTACATAAGTGATACACAGGGAGGTTCAGCCTTATTAGCCCCTGGAAAACCACACCGCTCACCAAAGTCAGTACCCAGCATAGCCTTTGCACAAGACACCCTCCAGCCTGGTGATGTTATAGCACTTTTAACTGAAAAGAAAATAGAAGAGTGAATTGCTAACCTGAGGTTTATTTATATAGAAGGCAGTAGCTCTAAACAGGGGCAAGCCATCTGATATTCTCATTTTGGGAGCATGCAAAACCCAAACTGACAGAGAGTCCCAGGTGAGAACTATTGCACATGTATTTATTTTTCTTCTTTTTGGAAATAGTTCTGGATAACTAGCGACTTTCTTACAGTTGCCTGAAATCTGCATGTCTGATTCAATTGTCAGACACTGGGGGGCTGCCTGCAGGAAATACATGGCCAAGTGCAAATATTTTCTGATTATAAAATTATTACACTGTCTGTGAGACCTATGTGAAACAGCTCTGAGCACAGCCAATGCTGGCATGGTATTATAGCAATGATTTCTTTGTAGTTCTTGTCAGGATTTAATGACAATCAACAAGTTTGGCAAAATTGTACCTCATGAGAAAACAATGTGGGAGTCATTTTTGTCAACATTCTCTATTAAACAAACCCAATGCTTAACTTCCATCATTTCACTCACAAAACGTTATTTCAAAACTTGAGGGTTTTGTCCATTTTATACCACAATGTTGAGGGCAACTCTGGAGGTTAGACAGCACCCCTAGGCAAACACCAACTCAATTGCTGTTAAAACTACTCAGAGAAATTCCTTGACGATGAGCTGACTTGGTCTTTGTGCATCAAGACAATGTATTAGCCAGGTCTTAAATTGTTCAGCAGTGTTGCACTGATGCAGACCCAGCACTTCCAGATACACATGGACATCTCCTTCTCCCCTTGACATTTCCTTCACCCCCAGAGCACACGGAGTGTAGCAATATCTCCTTGCTTTGCTCTCTCATCCTCCCAGTCTTCTGTGGGGGTTTATATTTCCCATGATTCACCCTCAATGTCTCAGTTGCAAGTTTACCATGTGTGCTGTGCGAATGCTGGCGTAACAAACAACACAGAAGAAATGATCCAGGTGGGAAGCCCTGGCAACAGTGATGAAAGAGAAATGCAGGACATTCAAACTTCCTCAAAGGACTGTCACAATTCTTTAAGACTGAGATTTTCAAGAAAGCAGAGAAGAAGGGGGTGGGGGGAGGGAAGAAAAAAAAGCAACTTTTAAGGACTTTAAAAAGATATTCCAGAGAAAACATTCCAGGAAAACTTCCTTCACTTTAGAAAAGGAAATTCTTTCTCCTTTTGCATTGCAGACACAGAGTGCTAAAGAGAAGACCTCCCAGAGAGAATAAACATATGTCAGTGCAGAAAACTACGCCAGAAAGGATTTGATTTTTTATCAAAGCTTCTTCAGATTGCAGGTTTCACAGTGCCCATTCAGACACATGTACTTGCTGAGAGCTTTGTTTAATGCAGGCTTCAAAAAGGAGCTTTTAGGGCACTTGTTAAAAGCAAGATTCTTTTAGAACTTTGTAAAGCTTATCATTTGGGCAACATGCCACTGAAAGGTAAGTGAAAGGTTCAGTTCTCATGGTTAGCTGAGACTGAGACTCTTTTACTCCACCACAGCCCCCATGTGTTTGCTGTAAGTGCAAATCACACACAGGAACTGAGGCTCACCTCGAATTGATATACGCAATGCTAAAAAATGTTATTCACCCAGAGGTGAGCTGAGGGGAGAATACACATTCTGCTTTCATTGCACATTTTCTGTAATTTCAGTAATATCCTGCTGGAATGAGCAGATAGAGACTAAAAGGAAAGTGTAATATGTTGCACCAGAGAAAATTTAAAGGAGAAAATTACATTGGCAGAGCCTTTCAGGAGTTTAGTAGCCCTTCATCTTGTTCCATGGCAGCATGGGCTACTCTTAAACCATTCGTGGCAAGGACTGGTTATGCAGATGAAGACTCCAGAATTGCACAGACTCAACAAGACCCTTAAGCCAGTCTCCTTTCTCTGACAAAGTTGTTTCCCAGATACCTAAAGCAAATCTGCCTTGTTGAAATTTAAACTCAGTATGTCTTTTTCTAAGTGGGAACTGAAGAGAACAAATTATTCCTTCCTCTCTGGCAGCTGTCTCTTACATATTTTAAGATTTCTCTCATGTCTTCCCTCTTCTTCTCCTGTCCTAGATTAGATAACCCATAAATATATTTGCCCTTTCACAGCATATTGCATTGGCTAATGAAATCCAGGAATCAATTACATAGATTACAAGGGTCTTGAATGACAGCATAGCAGAATACAATACCCAGCATTATGTCTGAACGAACAGCATGTGAATACTTATTCAACACCAGTCTTTGCCTATGGTGCATTATGGCTTTATCTAATTAATTACTTTATGAAGAGCTTGATTATGATAGCAGTGAATGTCTTTCCTGCTCACTCTTATCGCTTGCTTAAAACTATCCTGTTTGGCTGAGATACACATGCATCTGAGAGTTCATTTAGATATTAGGTACCAACCACTGGATTCTCATTCCTGAGTCAGTTTATTATTTTCAGAACCTGTTATCTGATGATCATAGTTACTAAACAAAGCCTCCTAATAACTTCAGCAGATCAGATTGTTCACGAGTTAAACGGGGGGAGGGATGCAGGGAGGGCAGACGGGGAGGAGGAAGAGCAGCCTGAATTATTTATTCATTTCCCCATTTTTAATATCTTTCGCATCTCTCTTTGTGCCAAGCCTTTAAGATGTAATTGGAAATGTTAGATACACTCCTTCAAAAATGTTCTCTGAACAAATTACCAGGTACCATTCTGAGAAATGAATGGATCACAAAGAGCAGCACTTCTTCAAAGGAAAGCAGGCAAGCTGATATTCAAGTATTTGGTCTTTTATTGGTCATCATTCACTTCTTCAGAACATTCTTGGAAAATGAACTATTTTATTTCTTGATTGTTTCCAAAGCAAGACTCTTTATGCAGTCCTCATAATATCAATTTTAATTGAATGTTTTCATTCCTGTGTAAAGTTTCATTTTAAAGACATTCACATCTAGAAGAGGGCTAGGTCTTTGCCAAATGTACTCCCATTGTGCTGTTTCATGAACTATCATTGCATTAGGGTTCTTGTTCTTCAGTCACACATGCATGAAATGAAACTTCAAACCCCCAGCAGATCTAAAAGAGAAATAATTTGGTTTTCCAAAGTGAGTACATCATTCATAGGTTATTTCCCAGTATCCTTAGTCATGTAGCAACAACTTGCTCATGTGTGAGCTGAGTTACAAGGTATTTATTCATAAACACAGATTCTGGGTTCATCAGAGGCCTGAGAAAAAGGTTTCATGCTTAAGTAATCAGCCTGTGAGCTCTATCTTGTGGCACATCAGCATGATCAGAACTGCTGAGATCAGTGTGGGTACAACTAAGCTTAGTGACTTGAGTTGCTATTCCTGACAGAGTAGTGAAATAAGCCTTATGAAGCATCCTGGATCTTTATATTGATGATGAGTTTTATACTTCCGTATTTTATATGTAATGCCTTTATATCAGTACTGAGCCAGAATCAAAGAAAGGAAGCCTTCAATCCGCACGCGTCAGAAAATTTGGGTATTTCATAGCAGGAAATTATGGTGCATCCACTCACACCCAGAGATAACAACTGTGAGCTCCTGAAAGAGGTTTGGTTGTTGGATATGAATGAAACAGAGGGATTTCAGGAGAATGATGATTGTGTGTAAAAGGTCTGTTACACGGCTAAGGTGGCAATTGGACTGTATAATGCTTTCACTTGAAAACAGTTCAGCATGGCTGTCATGTCCCATCCGTATAGAGCACTGCGGGGAGATGAGATACATCCTCTCATGCCAGATGCCAATAAAACAGAAACAATGAGATAGATTCCAAGAGAAGCTTCAGAGAGCTGAAAGTAGTTCCTGGAGGATCCAGCTGTGGAGAGTCTGGACAGCATTATCTTTTGCAGACTGTGAATCACTCACAGAGGCACCAGTTCATAGCCTTGAGGCCACACTGATGTTTGCTCCTGAAGGCAGCACTTCCTGGGTTGTAAAAGAGTAGCATTGCTCCAGATGTCTCTGTCTACCTCAAATGCCAGAATATTGACTGGCTGATTTAAGCGGAATAAACAGTAGTATATGAACCCAAAATAATATGTGCAAGGGTCATCTTCCTTCTACTGCTGGTAATAAAGCACAAAAATTGCAGGGGAAAGACTCTTAGGCCTGTTATATAATCCAAGTATTACGATAGGATTTCTCCAGAAAGGTTATTCTCTGTTAGCAGAAAAAAAAGAAAGAAAAGATATTGCCACACATTAAATGCCATGCTATTATTTTCCAAATTTAAAAGAATGGTGAGATGGAGTATGGAAGAATAATTAAATGCTGTAGTAATTATATTGATTAATACTGGGATCATGTCTGACATTTGTAATATAAATTGAAGGACATCCCACAACATGGATATGTGTGGTTATGACATTTCTTAAAGTGCCTTGAGAGATTAAAATCACTAAATGAATGTGATTCATTACACGGTTATCTTTGTGTTTTCCCCTTTTAATTTTTTTTTTTCAGTAATTTGAGAAATAAGGGAAAGAGATGAGGTTTGGAAGCTTTTATGAAAAGTCCTTGTTTTTTTCCGGGAGCTTCAACTTCAAAGCAAAGAGGATCTGAAGAGACAAACAAAAACATTCTTGTCTTCTGAGTTCAGAGCAATGCACACAGCTGTAGAATATATTCCTTTGCTCTTGTGGATACACTGTTACCTTGAAATGTTCAGCCCTGGGGACCAGCTGCCTGTAACCCAAAGCCTAGTTTGGTTCAGCACAGCTCTGTGACCTTGGCTAAGCTTCCTGAGAAAACTGTTGCTAAGGTGTGAGGGAGTCCATGATGTGTGGTCATGCGCAATAAAAAAAACAAACACAGACAACATTGTAATTGTCGAGAAAATTGTGGTGATCGGGAGGTCAAGGATTCAAGAGGAAAAATCCTGACTGGAGAAGCTGAAATTCCTAAAGGAAAAGAAAAAAAAACAGAGAAAGTTAAGAATCAGAAAATGTTTGACTGACAAACATCCCACTCCTGTGAGTGATGGCTATCTGCCTTTCTGCACCTTTCTCACGTGTGCCTGCTCACAAAAGACAGCCCAGGTGACTCAGCGGAGGCGATGAGCTGGTTAATGCTGAGACTCACAGTGCGTGAGTCTTACCCACCTCCTGGGCCCTAGCAAATAACTTTCAACTGAAAATATTATGTGTGTAGTAGCACTCACACTGTAGTTGTGAAAATCCAAGGACACAAGCAAGGAAAACTTTGAAGGAAGAAGAATATATATTGCTAGAACATAAAAATCTCAGTAATAGTACTTTATTTTCTATTAAGCAGTTCTGTTTCAGATCTGAAGAAGCCCTTGTATGCTTGAAATCTTGTCTGGTTTGGTTTTTCCCTCAATTACATCAACTGATCTAATAACATATGTCAACAAATTTTCTTGTACTAATATAAATGCTTCCTATCTATTTCCTATCTATTTGTAATCTATACTCAGGAGTGAAAGAGGAGACCGCACTGGTGAGGTAGCTGAAAAACTGGTGATACCAATATTTCTTGTTAATTTATTCTAATTTTTCAAGGTAAGAACAAAACCGGAGGAAGTTCTGAAATGTCAAAAAATTCTGGGCTAAATTGTTCTACGAATCAAACTTCGAGATTTTTCAGTATTTATCTTCATATTGTCAACAGTGTTTCTGTTTTACAAAACCAAATATCTAAAAATAAAGTATAGTTTAGTATTACGGTTTTTTCAACCTTTCTGTTTATCCAAGATTTTCCTACACACAAAAAAACCTTCAATACACCCAAATCAGTTTCTGGATTTCTGCATTTATTTATCAGAACTGCAGAAGCAATAAATGATTGATTATTCCAACAGCTCAAAATCTCCTCCATTTGGGCAGGATAATACTAGTGTCTGAAACATTTCTTCTCTTTACAGGCCAGATCAGATGATCCCCTCCTGAGAACATATCATGAGATATGCACCATTTACTTATGAAAGCCCTTCATTGTTCTCAAGCTGTCAGACAGCAGTTTTGTTACACCATACTTTTTCTCCCAGCAATTTATTTCCTTCTGGATTGACGTGCAAATTCTCTTGTTGAAGCTGAAAAATGCTGGACCCTTATCAAAATGTGAAGCACACTGGTACAATGGTCTGCAGGATAAGGGGATAAAGCTATGCACATTTGGCTTGGTGTGTATCTGTTCAGCTTTGTGGAAACACTGGACAGAAACATCTGTTTAATAATCATCTACTTCAAACGGAATATTTCCTCATTTTCTTGGTAGGATAAAGAGGAGAGCTACAGCTCCTCATGATAAATATTACACTTAGTAATTAAATTTTCATATTTACAAGGTCTACGTAGTAAAACTTCTAAACTAAATAGTCTTCATTTGCATACCTTTCAATCTAAAGGGCATTGCTAGAGGACAGTATCTCCAAGACAATAATGAGCTGTTTTCATTAACCATGCCCTAATGATTACAGCAGGCTTGTACTTCAATAGTTGTGAGACAGTTACCCCAGTGAGACCAAAGAAATAATTGTATGTCTTTAGTTATCTCCCCTTCCACGTAAGCCACTAAGTTAGAAGACTCTTTCCTGCTCCTGGGTTTATGTACTCACGAACCTCTTGAAAAAGTTTTAATTGAACTTGGATATGGAGTTGGTAAAGGATCAGGAAATAAAGTCTGATCTCTGTTATAGCTCTGGAAATCTGGAATAATGCAAATGAAGTATTGTAGGAAGAAACAGACTTTAATTTTTTGCTTCTATAATCCTCAGCATAAAGAGATTTCTAATCTACTTAATTCCTCTTACTGCTGCCAATATGTTTAAAATTATATTTAAAAGTACCGCAGGAATTGATATGCTTTTTCCTAATCTTGCAATTGTCCAGTTGTTTTTTAAATACAATCTTCCAATATATCTGTCATCACAGTACAAGAAGTTTTAAAATTACATTGGGAAAATTTGTTATTCAAATGTGGCAGATCTTCCATACCGTGCGATTTATTTTCATCGTTTTCTATCAAAAAATAATGTGTGATATTTTTTGCTTCAGTCAAGTCTATCTGATTTGAGTTTGACTAGTACATATTATCCTCCATACTGCCTAGCAATTATCACCAAACAGCAGAAAATAGACCTACAAAGGCATTCAGTCAATCATATTGTTCATCTTTTGCCCTCCATAGATCAACTAGATCTTTTTTATTCCATATGAGCATTTGTCCAGCTTGCTCTTTAAAGGCTTTAATGATGATGGAGTTTCCACAGCCTCCCCAGGCAGTCTCTTCCAGTATCTAATTATCCTTACTGTTACAAAGTTGTTTTTTTCAATGTCTAAGTTAAATTTCCCTTGCCACTATTAAAAAGGCCGTAACTTTCTGTACTATCTACAGTGGACATGAAGGAAAGATTATTCACTTGTCTTTTGCAACAACGTTTTATTTATTTGAAGATCACTATCATGCTCCTTATCCATCTCTCTCTCTCTCACTCTCAATCAAGTAATTAAAAAGTTTTCATATGGTATTCAAACGCTATGTTCTCAGAGTTGTCTTACAGGTTGTGGTTCTAGGGTCTTACATCATTCTTCATGAAGTTTGGATATTCTTCAAATGGTCCATACATTTGCCAAAACTCTGTGCTTGAAACAGAGCATAGCATTACAGCCGGTGCCTCAACATTCATACAATCACACGAATAACTTTGGCAGTCTTTGGGCAGCTGAAACTTTCTGAGTTGCATCTTTCTATCTCTATTTATGATTCATACGTCTTCAGAGCATATTCAGACTCTGCCAGTGTTTTGAAGCTGCGGAAAACAGGGACAATTCTCAGCTCTGGTTTGTACCAACTCAGGATCTTTTTACAGCCCTCATTCAAGCTAGCCAGATGTTCACCCATTTGCTGGCCTTGCTGTTTTAAGCGAGGGTGGTTTTTGTTACAAATCCGTGGTCCTGTGCTGGAACTGGTTATCAAGTTCCAGATATGAGAGGTAATGTAAACCCTGCAGTCATAATTTTGTTCTATCACATAACCGTACCTTAGCATCTCCCAACATTATCCAAAATGAACACCAATCGCTAACGTAGCCATGTACACCTGTAAAGTTTATTTAAATAATATATACTAACCTAATATTTGTGGCATCTCGTCCAAGAGGAGCTATGACATACCACGAATGAATGTGGTTTCCAGGTTCAGCTGTATGAATCACAAGTTCCGTCAGAGATTCTGTGTGGATAGTCTCACCTACTACTAACCATAGAGAGTTGGCTGGGGATGACCTTGGGAGTATCCCTGGTCTAACTTCTGCCTTGAAGGAGAGCTCTGGTCATATGGATCTGGTCAGCTATGATTCTGTGAAGATATTACTTTCTTCAGTGGTGATGAAGCAAGAGCCCAGATTCAATAATCTAATGAAACGTGGTTAATGCCATTCTGCAAACTTCATTGAAATTGCTCATGTACTTAAATTCAAACTCGTGAATAAAACCCTAGGCACTGTAACCTATAAAAAATAGAGTTTATGATGAGGTTGAGATGATATTGGGAGAATCCTCTGGAAAGGACAGAAAAGGAGAAACAACCCACCAAATTGTTGCTTTGAGAATACTGCAAAAATTTAAATAAGCCAATTAACATGTTCTGTGATTAACAGCATTGTTTTGTGTACATGAGTCTTTCCAGTGGTCTTCTGGCTTATTTCAAGGCTTGCCCTGAGACAAATATCATAGGTTCCTGGATGATCAGGTTAGAGGGGAAAGTGCCTGCTCCAAGAATGAGACATCAGAGTTCTGCTCTGAATATCAGTTATATTAGCTCTGAGCCTAAGTCCAGTTGCCAACCTGCCAGAACCTGAATCCACATCAATCGCCTGTAAAGTGTGTTGTGACAGGCATTAATTGGTGATTATAGGAAAGACCAGCTGAGGACTGAGAAAATCACAGCCTGAGCTAACATTATGTTAGTTATGACTCATGTTTTTTCCTGGTGGAGGCTCCTATTGCAGCAGTCTGGTCCTCACTACACTCCAATCTCCTGGATCCCAGCAGATCCCATACCTATTCCCTGAGAACAAAGCCCATGATCATACCATTAATTCTTATAAGGAAACGGCAAAGCCTGGCACTGCAGAAAATTCCTGGGAAGCATGGAAGGACTTAGATAACACACTGTCTGAGAACAGGAAAGGCATCCTGTTTCTTTGAAGGCCTGCAAACCTTGAGAAAGCTAACAAACTGTCAGGTCGATGGATTTATTACAGGCCTGCAGCCGGGTGGCGCGCGAAGGACTGAACAAAGATTCTCACACTAAGTACTGCCTCAACTCTGCAATAAACAGTTTCATTTTGCCCACAGCATATGAGTCTCGTTCTCATATATTACAAATTCTGGCTCAAAAACCCCTACAGTGAACAACTAAGTAAAAATAACCACCTAGTTTTAGGTGTATGTGCTCTTCCTCATTATTTCCCACTCTTCTTCTTCACTTGGCCCAGCTTCAGCAACCATCTATTGCAGATGAACCTGTGCCCAAACACCTGCCCTTCCCACCTGTCTGACCAGCTCTTGGCCTTTTCAACATCCTGGTGCTTGAAGCTTTCCTCTTCTAACCCTCCTGCTTGCACCAAGGCCAAGTCTCAGACTCTGAGTGACTTCCCAGAAATCTGCTGCTCTCCTGTGATCATTGGGAAGGTTATAGGCCAGAGGAATGCAGTCAGTGAAAGAAGGACTTTCATTTACTAACGCAGAACAGACTTTTCAGATGCCAAGGAGGAATTTGGGGATTTGTGCAGAACTGGACAGTCTCAGAGGCTTTTACTAACAAATCAGATATTTAAGAAATATCTCTGTCTGGTGCATTTTATTTTCAATGACTAAGATCATGGTCAAAGCAGAGTGAGAAAAACCCAAATGAACTGCAGCAGATTAGACCACAGATAAGCGTAGCCCTAAAACAATAGAGGGCTTGATCATCAATAAGTGCTGTTAATAACTCAGAAACTTGTATTCTCCCTCTGAAATATAAACTTACACTGCAAGTTTCAGGTAAGAGAATAATTAAAATACCTGTCTAGCATGAATGATATGATAGTGAAAAAATTACTTATTTTTAAAATGTAAAATCCTCTCAGAATATTGAATTTTTAAATTCTATTTAGAAAAATATCAGAAAGTGAATGTGGGGAACATAAAAACATAGTTCATTTTGCGTTTCTTTTGTCCGTTGATGCCCGTAATTTTGCATCAATAAATATGTTTTAATAGTAAATTTATATTTTCCTGAAATATTAGTCTACTTCAGAAACAGTGTTTGAACCAATTGCAAATAGATATATCTGTTTTGAAAACAACAAATACTCATTTCTGTAATTTCCGTAAAATTTCAGTTAAGATATGAAGAAAAAAAGCCTAGAGGGGTGGAGGAGAGCAGGGGAGAGGGGGGAAGAAAGATTTTTAAAATTCAGAATTATATTTAAGGGGCTTTTTTAACTTCTTTCCTTGCCAGCCCTAATTATCAGCAGTTTTGGCTGAGATCTGTGAAAGTATCTGTATGTTTAAAATAAATATGCACCCATATCTAACTGATTCATATGCTCTTTCAGAACAGCTTTATTTTTTATTCCGCCCCATCTGTTTCAGGGATGAAAGGAACAAGAACACAAAGGCCGTACAATGGCTTAAAAAACATGTTTTTTACTTTCTTTCACCTTAGTCTGGTTCTGCCTCTGATGTCAATTCTTTAATATAAAGACTAAGATACAAATCATAAAAACTCTGAAGTATTTTCCTACAGTTCTTGCCATTCTCAGTGGTGCTACAGCCTTTTGTTGAAGGTTTTACATTAATAAATTACTCTTTCAATTATAGAAATTGCTTTAATTATTTTTTTCTCTAGGGATGACTATGTAGAATAAAACAAAAGAATTATAACTGATCAGGAGATTCTATCCAACCTAACGTGAGATTTAAGATTTTCTCTAATGTAGTCAAATGAAAATCTATTTCTATTCCACTGTGACCTAATGCTGAAGAGCACATAATTGGAATTAGAGTGAATATAAGATTAAAAAATGTATCAGAGTTGTGATACTTATTATATCAGTCATCATGGTATTCGTCTTGATGAACTATAAAAGAATATGAACAATTCCATCAGAGACATTATGGAAAACATGACAGGCAGTTTCCTTTCATGGATTTAATCCTACATGGCCCAGTGTCCATGACAGAATGGACTGCAGTCTTGGCTACAATCCTTGGATGCTTTTTTTGAATTTAGAAATGAGAAATATAAATGAAAAATTAAGATCTTATAGCAGGTCCACTGTGAATATAAATCAGTAAAGCCCTGCCAAAGTAGAGCGAGCTGTTTCGATTTACAGCTGAGAGGACTGTACCAACAAATTATATGTATGGCAGAATATGGGGAAAGAAAATCAGAGAAAAGAAGATAATTTGGTTTTAAATACAAAAATATGTTAATTAGAAATATTCAAGTCTGTCAGTTAAAATTTACATAAATCCTTTTTGGAGGAGGATAGCAAGCTGTGATGCATCAAATAGCTGTTTTCCATCACTCGCTTGCTTCTTAACTGCCCAGAAATCTGGGAATTATCCTTATCATCACCTCGTGAAGGGACGGATAAAACTCTCCATCATTCACTGATCACGAGTAGTACACGGGCTGTAAAGACACCACCTAGAACACATATTCAGTTATGAGGATAAACCTGATGTGGCTCATAAGGCAAAAATATAATAAAGTAAAATAACTGCTGCATAAAAGCTAAATAAACAAATGTTGTTTCACACGCTTGATCTAGTTCCAAGAAAATAACACTGCAGAATCAGCTAGTAAATAGGTGTTTAGTCTTTATACGCACTTCAATGGCATAAAGAGAGGTCTTTTATTTGTCACATTTTCATTTCTTTTCAGCAGATTTTCCATGAGTAATAAACCCTTGACTTACTTACAGTTCAATAGCACTTTGTAAATTAGAGCCAATCAAGTTTTATCTAAATTATAAGAATGGGTGTACAAGACACATGATGAGTGAAAGAAGGCAAAATCCCAGAAAGAGACTTGTACTTTTCATGCCACTGTTAATCAGTTTTGTGGGGTAATTTTGGTATTTTCTTAAAATATAGAGAGCTTTTTTTCTCTTTTCTCCTCTTAGTTTCTGAAATTTGTGAAGCTGGCTAAAGAAATGATATCTTAAAATAAAGTTTCCAGTCCAGTGTGACTTTACACTCTCTGATCATCCGATTCTAAAATAGCCAAGCAGAGTCTTTTGCCATTAACTAGCTTTGACTAATTGGTCAGTTGATCGATTTTTCCATACATACAGTAGCACTATACTACACTACACACAGATGCAAGATTCGAAAATTATTCATCTTAAAGCTGACCCCAGGAATCTCTGTGCCTCTCTGCTGTATTGGCTTGTGCCAGGCCACGTCCAGCGGTGGCAGCTTTGCCCAGGGGGGCAGGTGGGCACGATGGGTACTGCATGTGAGTGGGGAGAGATGCAGGCCGAAGTATCTGTTTGATTCAGACTTGGAGGGTTTCACACAATTTCACAAAACAGCAAAACAAATTTTGTTCCTGTTCCATGGTAGAATAAGAACAAATTTGAAAGTTTATCAGAAAATAGACCCAGTTGGGTCCGTGCCATCTCTATTCCTCACAGCTTCTGCTGGATGGGAGCTGAAGTGATTCCTCAGTAAAAAGGGGGATGTTGCTGAATCTGTCAAAGCTACTTTAGATTATAGCTATACTATCTCAAAAGATTACAATTTTTAAAAGTCACTTGCATGTTTACAGTTCTTTTTCTTCATTGCTTTAAATAATTTAGTGATCTCTCACTGTTGGTGTAAAATAGAAGTTACTGTTTAGAAAATCACTAACTCTTGAAAAGTATGTAGCACATATTTAAAGATATTCTTTCAGAGATTAAATCCTCTGAGTGTCTGTCAGAGGTCAGGAGACACAATGCATTAGAGACTTAAGCATTAATGAAGCATTTAATTAATTATGCAAAAAGACAGTTCCAAAATTATTTTTAAAACCAGTAAGAATGAAAATGTTTCATAAAGCAATTAAAAGATGCATGCCTTCAGCATATCTACCTGCATGGTTTAGACATATTTTTACTTTTTTGTCCCATCTAAGGCCATTGTCTATGTTTCTCACACAGATTTATATTGTGGAGTGAAAGATCTAAAAGAAACTTCATTTTTTCTGAACGGTGAATCTTTTTCTCGTAAGTGCTACTCTATTTGGGAAAAAAAAAAAAGCAAACAACAAAACCCCAAAAACCCACAAACACTTTTCCGCAAAATTTTAGCAATTACTGGCAATCCAAAATTTGCTAAATTCTCAGCTGCCTTATTCAGGAACCAAGAGCAAAGATAATTTTTACAATCCATATGTATCTGATTGAGATTCTTAGAATTCAATCAGATTGCAGTTGGTGAAAAACATAATTGCCTCTGTCTTGCACTAACAAACAACAAAAGACAAAGAAAGTGCAGAGGCACTCTGTGTTTCCAGTCACTTCATTGTTTTTGGAGGTGGGTTGTAATCACCATCAACTTGAAGTTGTTACATGGCTAACAAAAGTTGGTTCGATCACAGCTACTTGAAAGTCCGTCTCGGATTTTGAAAAGAAATAGACAAGGGAATAGACAGAAATAGAAAAGAAATTTTGATAACTTTCATGGGTTTATATTGGGTTCCAATTTTTCCCTTTCCATGGTGGATATCTTTCTTGGGCATCTAGCGTGGGCTGGGGGAAGTGGGTATATCTAGAATAACTCTTACCAATTTGTTTAAGTGGGATTACAAAGCAAATGGAAATGTAAAGGTTGCAATAACACAAGGAACATCAAGAGCAAGTTCTGCTAGCAGCGCAGCAGCTGTTCTTTAACAGAGCTCCAGGAAAAAGTGCTGCTGAGAAATGCAGCTCAGTCTGGGGCATGTAGGGAATCAAGCTGCTGGAAAATGCAACACAACCTGGTCAGAAAATCATTCTATTCAGTTTTATGCAGGGCAGAAGTGCCGATGAGGAGAGCTTCAACAAGCTAAGGTAAGTCTTTGCTTCTGCTGCTCTCCTTCTCCATCACCTTTCAGAACAGTAAACATGATTTCAGGTATTTTTTCACACCATAGCATAACACACGCTGTAGAAGTCTCTTGTCTTCATCTGGTCCTCTAAATTCTACTGTACAACATTTGATTCATTATAATGAGAACAAACCTATGTAGAGCAATACAGATTCAGTCCTGCACAGGCAGAAGTGTTAGCAAGGCAACGGAGTCAGGTGGTTTACGAGTGTGAAGCCTGAAGGGAACAGGTGAGATTCTGTGGTGTAAAAGGGACTTGTTTGGCTGTTTATAGTGTGGCCCAGCCTAGTAATGGCCAAACACAACCCAAGCACAAAGGATGGTCTGAGTGCTTACTGTAGAGTCTGTTCCAGGCAAAAAGGACATCCATTTATAAATTTCCCACTAGCCTGCTCCTGTCAAAGGAGATAACACTTGCCTTTAACAGGAGATGAAATTTGCCTGCTGGTTGGTAGGTTATTGAATTGACCTCTGATTTGCAGGGATACATTTGGAAACTTTACTTCTTAAATGGGATTTCTCCTAAAAGATATAAGACATCCCTCCAAGGATATTTACAGTGACTGGTTATCTGGTGTTGACATTAATTGTGCTGGCATATTTTGCTGAACAGCCTCAAGTGTAACATTAGCTGAACTGTAAGACCCTTCCATATATAACAGTCTAACTTAATATACTTCATAGATGTATCCTCTGCTTTGTGCCTATCTCTCCGCTGAAAGGATCTAGGAAATTTTATGCAGATGTCTCGTGGGCTGAGCCCTGTAGGTGCATTCACAATGATTAACGATGTGCTTTTATTTGCCGCATATCTGTACACAGCATCAGGTTTTTTTTTTTGTAAATCTGGTCTCCAAAGAGAATAAATAACTTTCCAGGAGATATATCATAAAAGCAAAATAGCTAACATCTTACAGCAGAGCTCAAAACTTTTCATGTTACAGATTACAGTCTACACACAGACACAGCTCTCTCTGAATCATGTTTATGTAGCATTTTTGTGGTACACAATTACCAATATTTAGTTAATCACTTAGACTGCTATCAATCAAAAGTGTTTGGCACGAATTCTGATGTAAAATGGAACAATATTTTGGCTGCATTTTTCCAGTTTTGACCAGTTTAATATCTTCTTTTTCCTGTGGTGAGGAACTGTACTCCTTCAGCTCCAACTTACGACTCCAGAGAGCTCAGGGTGCTGTCGCTGTAAAGAGCAATGTCAATTTACTTGTGAGGAGGTGAATGTGGATCAGCACACTTGAGTGTGACCACAATGGCATCATGTCACAGCAGGCCATTTCTGTCACCCTGGTGTGATGGGGTGGTGAGGTAAGTGTAAGGTGACAGCCTGCAAGTTGTAAGTGCTGGAGCTTTTGTGTTAGCACTCACTTCCAGATGGATAGCCCCTTCTGCAGATTCCCTTTTCCTGTGTCTGGGAAAGGTTTATTTAGCGCTATTAACCTGGTAACATGACAGTTTTATAATTTATTGGTGATAATATGTTATAAATTTATTGAGTTATTGGTATTGGCATGTTAACTGAATTGGACACACATGCCCTCTAAAAAAATCTCAGATTGTCTCTGCTGCTTTCATTAACAGTTCCACCATATCTACAATGTCAAACATATAACATCAAACATCTCAATGGAACTGCTTAGAATTATTAAGCTGTGGGTCGAGAAAGAAAAACAAAACCAAAAACCAAAACCAAAAACCACCCCATAGCTGTCCAAAAGCAGCTACAGAGCTTGACTACCGTGTATTTATTGCTCCTGCAGACAGAAAAAGTGAGCTGCAAATGGAGACTTTCTTAAAAAATCCTTTACTATTGTTGAAAAAAATTAAGAGTTTCCATTCTCACATCATCCCACACTGCATTGCGTTTCTCTTTACCCATCCCCAGTTAAAAAGCTCTTGTTAAAACTACCAAGGAGTAGATAGTCCAAGACAAAAAAAGTCTATCTATAGACAGGTATTTTAGGGAACCATTCTGAATTCCACTGGATTTCAAAACCTGGCTTTTTGTGGTGACAGGTAGCTCTGTTATCATAAAATAAACTTGGTCAAAAAAATTCATCCAGGAGAATAGAAAATCCTGGGTTTATGCACACCCAGTGTCTGAAGGCCAGTGTAAGGAATGTGAAAAATTGCTATGCGCAGCTGGAAGTAGAATTCAAGTCCTGTATATGTAGAATTACCGTAGCCTGGATGGATAAATCTGGTGTCTCTCCATCTTGTAATGGATTGGAATGAGGGAAATAGGTGTCTCCATCAAGCCTGGACACTCTCCAAATTGGGCAGAGAGATGCAGTCCAGATACAGAGAGAGGGTAGCAGATCCCACTGTTCTGTGCATGGACAGCATGGGCAGCTCTTCCAAGCTGTCACAGGCTTGTCTCGAGAGCCCAAACACCAATCCACAGCTCTGGCTGCTGTTGCAGCAGCTCCAGACGTTGAGACTCAGCCCTTCAGCCTGGCCTCCAACGCCTTCAGGCCTCTCAGGGCTCCGGTCGCGGATCAGTCTCTCTGACAAGGATTCGAAGGGCTTCATACGTCAGCACTCTTGAGTGATTACAGAAGGCTGTCATGCCTGTTTCAGAAGGAATTCACGGAGTGATGAGAGAGTCACAGATGATAAATGGAATGTTTGTAGTCAACAGGTTGAGCATCTACCACTACCAGCAAAAAGAGATGCTCCAGTTTAACAGGAGGACACCGTGGTTTCCCAGTCTGTTATGATCTTTCCCTAAGCATTCACTAACTGGCCCTGTGAGGGGAACACTGCTTGTGCTGGTGATGTGTGGGTTTGACAGCAAATAAAGGTATTTTCTTCATTTCTTGTTAACAACAACTAGATAACAGGACACAACTGACACCAAACATTCTCTGTTGTAATCTGTCACTCAAAAAAAATAATAGCCACATATCACACAAGGAGACATGAGCGTGGCAGGTCATTAATATCATCTACCATGCAGCAAATTGCTTGTCATGCTTCCTTTATACTCGTTTATGACTAAAGGGGACTGTTTGAAATGAGAAACAGTAAATATTTTTCACACAGCCTCAATGGTTAATACAGATTAATTCCCTAAGTTTCTTACAGCACTGATGATTCGAATCAGAGGGAAAAAAATTAAAGAAATAAACAAAAGGTCATATTCAAATTTATGATCAAGGAAGCTTCATAGACTTTGACAATTAAATATTTGGTTTAAAAATTTTTATGTGTCTTATATGTCTTATTTCCATCCAGAGTAGGATGATGACATAATAGAAATTAGTCATAATCATCAGTACCTATGTCAAAAAGTAGCATATGTCCAATTGAAGGTAGGCATCAATATTCTCATCATTCCAAAAATTTCATATCATTACAAAAAGAAGAGTAAACTGTTCAAGTCCATTTCTTACATATCTTGAGATATTGCCACTTCCAAGTTGAGAATTCAGGAATGGCATTAGGATAACTCACACTTGTTTTTCTTCAGCAATTTTTCTTTTTTTTTTTTTTTTTTTTTTTT